>APFE031015845.1:17587-35743 GCA_000404065.3 Pinus taeda
CTCAATTAGACAAGACAAAAGTAGAGGTAATTGGAGAAATAACATCAGTCTCAATTAGTCTTTCCTCTAATCCAAAAGAGTCGCAAATAATTGATATTTTAATGGTCGATATCCCTGAATTTTATGGTTTAATCCTAAGTAGGGATTGGTTTGAAAAGTTGCATGGTTACTTCGCAACTGATTGGTCTCACATGTGGTTTCCACATAATGGTAAACCAAACCAAATTAGGGTAGACTGAGAAAATTCATGAAATATATTGTCATTGACCTTGAGGGAAGCAATGAACCTATCGCCTTTACCAATAACAATATTGGAAATTACTCGGCTGAGTCATTTTTTGGATCCTTTAGCGCTCAGAGGTCTCCCTTTCTAGATAATGCCATAGTGTCTCAAATAGAAAATTTTTTACAAACAAATTCTTCCAAGTGTGTAAATTTAGTAGATAAAATTTCAAATAATTATTTGTTCTGGACTCTCTATTTTGATGGTTCCAAATCTGAAGATGGCATAGGCGCAAGATGCATTTTGTTCAATCCGCAAGGAGAGAAAACCATGTTAGCCTGCAGACTTAACTCCCAATGCTCCAATAATATTGTTGAATATGAAGCATTGATGCAAGGACTACACAAATCCATTGGCCTTAATGTCAAATATCTGCAAGCCTATGGTGATTCTAAAATAATTGTGAAGCAGGTAAGAAATACAATTCATTGTGTCTCTGGGCACCTTAAAAATTATCAAACATTAGCCCAAAATCTGACCTCTCACTTCTCTTCTTTTAACATTTCTTCAATTCACAGACTCCAAAACACAAGTGTCGACTTACTTTCTAATGTGGCATCCAAGCTTATACCCTTAGAAGATTTCAGTCCAGACAGATTTTCAATAGAGTTGATATTTAGGCCATCTATTTCCAATAATGTAAAAAGTTGGAGAGTATTCAATAACGATGTGGATATAGTTAATTTCCTTACATTAGAAGGGTTTTATGAGGAACAGATCATCAATGAACAAGAGCATGATCTGCAAATTAAAAATGATCAGAATCAAAACCCAATCCTGAAGTTTGTAGTTAAGATGGAAGATCTCTATGATCTAAAGGATAGATTCAAGAAATTTACTAACTCCAAACCTCAAAGTTCTACTTTGAGATTTGAAGTAGTAAACTTAGGGTCAACTGATAAACCTCAAAATGTCAACCTAGGTCTTGGCCTATCATCAAAATAAATAATATCATTCATTAGTTTGTTGAAAACATACAAAGGTGTCTTTGCCTGGGATTATGTGGATCTCAAAACCTATGATACCTTTGTGATTCGACATACCATACCTATGACTTTGAACGAAAGTCCAGTTCAATAGAAGCTTCAAAAAATTCACCCAAACCTTGAGAGTCAAATCAAATCTGAATTGAACAAGCTTCTAAAAGCTAAAATAATCTTCCCTGTTAGACACTCTAAGTGGGTATCAAATATGGTGCCTGTAAGGAAAAAGAACGGTGATATTAGGATTTGTATCGATTTTAGGAACCTCAATAAAATTTTCATAAAGATAACTTTCCTTTGCCTACCATGGAATAGATATTGCAATGAGTTGCAGGTTCCGAACTAGTGTCTTTTCTAGATGGATTCTCAAGATATAATCAAATTCTTGTGCATCCAAATGACATATTAAATACAACATTCAAGACCAAGTGGGGAACATATGCCTATCATAAGATTCCTTTTGGACTCATTAAAACAGGTGCTACATTTCAACGTGCTATGGATATTGCTTTTAAAGGTCTGATTAATAAATCAGTTTTTATTTACTTAGATGACATCACAATCTTTTCTAAGGATAGGAATAATCATTTAAGTGACCTGAAGAACATTTTTGAAAGATCTAGGAAATATGGCATTTCCTTAAATCCAAAAAAATCTTATTTTGCTTTATCGGAAGGCAAACTCCTTGGGTTTATAGTGTCCAAGAAAGGGATTTACATTGGTCCCAATAGAGTCCAAGAGATCGAAAAGATTCCTCTCCCACATAACAAAAAGACCATGCAATCGTTCCTAGGCCAAATTAATTTTGTAAAAAGATTTGTTCCATATTTTTCACAGATTGTCCTACCCCTTCAAAAAATGATACGAAAAATGTAGTTTTCAAATGGAGCAAACATGAAAGGGAGTCATTTGAGATGATTGAAAAAGCCATTATTAATGCTCCTTCGCTGAAAACTCCTAACTTTCTCAAACCTTTTGTATTAAATAATTTTTCATCTGATACATCATATGCAATAGTTTTAACACAGCTAAACAATGAAAATATCAAGGCACCCATCTCTTTTTTCAATTCTAACTTGCAAGGTGTCGAGTTAAATTATTCAACTGTCGAAAAACAAGCATTTGTTGTTTTTAAAACCTTCAAACATTTCAGACCTTTTCTTCTTAAATCCCATACAAAGATAGTAGTACCCTACCCCACAGTAAGACAATTATTAATCCAAAGAGAAGTAGGGGAGAAAAGAGTCAATTGGGTTACTGCACTTCAAGCATATGATGTAGAAATCCAGCCAACTAAAATTGTTAGGGGCCAAGGTTTTTGCAAGATGTTAACAGTAGCTTCCCAGTTATCACCAGAAGAAGATCAAGGTAATGAAGTAAAAATATCACATGTAATCCTCAATAATACACAATCACAATATGGTGAATTGAAACTTTATTTGAAGAACGAATATTCTCCTATGTATCTTAATTATAAAACAAAGTGTGCTTTAAGGTTGAATTCAAATCAGTATGAATTAATAAATGACATATTGTTTAGAAAAAATTATGATTCAGTATTACCAAAATGCTTGGAGAAACCTGAAGCTGAAAAGGTCATCCAGGAATTACATGATGGACCAGCTGGAGGACATTTCAGAGGAAATACCACAGCTTACGAAATCCTGCATGTGGGATATTATTGGCCAACGATATTTAAGGATGCACATGAATATGAAATAAAGTATAAAACTTGTCAAACTACAGCAGGAAGAGAAAGGAAGCCAACATTCCCTTTACAACCGGTAAACATCCAACAACCATTTGAACAATGGGGATTAGACATAATTGGTGAGATTGTTCCTAACTCTTCCAAACTACATAGGTTCATCCCTATAGCTACTAATTATTTTACAAAATGGGTAGAAGCTATCCCCTTAAGGATAGCCAAGACATAAAGCATTACAGACTTCATTGACCAGTACATAATTACCAGGTTTGGCTTACCCTCAGCTTTAATGTTTGACAATGCATCCGACTTTTCTGGAAATGCAATGGTATAATTTTCTCTAAAGTGAGGTTTTAAGCTGAAATATTCAACCAACTATTATCCATGAGGTAATGGGTTAGTAGAATCAATGAACAAAAACATCATTAGAATTATCAAAAGGACTATTGACCAAAATCATAGGAATTGGCACAACGCATTGACATTTTCTCTATGGGAAGACAAAATTCCACAGAAGGCATCTATCTGTTCTTCTCCTTTTGCTTTAGTTTATGGAAAAGAAGTTGTTCTTCCCACAAACATAGCAATCCCATATCTTTCCCTAGTGTCATTCATTAATGAAAACCCTTCTTCTTCTCTCCAACCTAAACAGTTTCAGATTCTCAAGCTTGGAGAAGAACGAGGAAAGGCCAAAGCAACCCACTTCCATCATCAACAATTAGTCAAAGCCTCTTTTGATACAACCTCTTCCAATCAAAATCCTTTTGAAGTAGGTGATTTGGTTTTGAAATGGGACAAAGCACATGAGGAAAAAAGTAAACATACCAAATTTCAAAGACTATGGCTTGGCCCTTTTCAAATTATTGAGAAAATTGGACAATCAAGATTTCTTCTACAAGACTTGTCCGGTAAGAAGGATTCTTTGCCCGTGAATTGCAAAATATTGAAAAAATACTTTTCTTAGAAGATAGCCTCTTCCAATTTTGTATCGTATCACCTTTACTATTCTTAGGAAAACAAAGGTTAAGTAGTATTTACTTTTGGCTTGTCAAAATAAAATCTTTGATAATATTTTTGATTTTTCACTTCTATAAGTAAAGGTTAAAAGAAATAATTAGGACATTTGAGTACCAAAGTAAACCTGATTTATTTGAAAAAACTTGATCTTACTAAAGAACATTTATTCTATGAATAAACTCTTATCTTTTTAGAGTATGAATGTTTTGTTATTAGTCAAGAAAAGAATCTTTAACCTAGTAAGGACTTTCTGCAGATGAGTATCTTAAAACTCTATTATTATCATCTAAAACTCTTAAAAGAGCCAATGATTCACTCCATCTGATAAAATTTTCCTTTTTTAGAGTGTAATTCTAAAATATGCAAAACTTAGAAGATAAAAAGTCTCATTACGAGCTTGTTTACCATGGTCATAGGGAAATTATTAAACTGATATTACCAATACTGCATATCAAAACAGGGTAATAGTCAATGATCTCATCGATCAGAAGACAAGTGGTCTCATTAAGAGCCATTTTTTCAGTTTAGTTACAACCAGTGAATGGCATTGTCATTATTGGGTTAACAAACCTAGACGATGTCTTTTAAGAAACATAAAAGTAAAAATTATATCAAAAAGGAAAAAGAGACAAGATCCAAGTGAGATTCAAAGCAAGTGAATATCATTTTGAAATTTGAAAATTGCTTTAGATGGGACAATGAATCATTGTTGGTTAAAAGATAACCCTGTCGAGGCTATGAATTCCTACTAGTAGCAGAGGCTCTATCTATGATAAATGAGTAAAC
This sequence comes from Pinus taeda, assembly GCA_000404065.3. Classification (NCBI taxonomy): domain Eukaryota; kingdom Viridiplantae; phylum Streptophyta; class Pinopsida; order Pinales; family Pinaceae; genus Pinus; species Pinus taeda. Next base: position 22,365 of record APFE031015845.1, read on the forward strand.
ACCAAAAACTACTCTGTAGAAAACACCTGCTATATCACTTTAAATATTATTACTCACTCATGTAAACATTTGTATTTTTATCATTACAAGAGTAAAGTAGGGGAATAAATAAATTGAGTAAGTGATTACGATTCTAGAGAAATGTTGTTTACTTTATAACTCATGTAATTATTATTCCTATAACTCTAATTACTTTGAAAGTTCTAGAAATTTCAAAAAAACTACTCAAAGATAACTGGTTCTCCCAAGTGAATCGCTAATTTTTGTACTATAAAACAACTCCCCCATTTATGAATAACAATAGCTAAGGTTAGAGACATGAATGGAGACCCTTTTTAAATTTTTAGTCTTAGGATAATAAAACCTAGCTCTAAGAAATTGCCTTGAAAAATCTTGCAAAACAACCCAAGGATGAGATCCTCATCGCAAATCGAAAATCATGCTTTTCCATGTGACTATCATAAAACACCTTTTAGAATTTGTGATGCATGATCAAACCTCCCACTGCGATATCCCGATCATAAGCACCTTTTCATTTCACAAATCACACTTCGCAAACTTCGCAAATAATTAAGCTATGCCACTAAAACGCCCATTAACGATTTGAAAAATACGCTATTGTGACAATCGCAATCGCATTTCACCTTGTAGAAAGTACAATGCTATATTGTATTTGTTTAATGATTGCGATGTGCAAATAAGAGTGGTAAGCATGTGACATAATCGCTTTTAAACACAAAAACGAACTAATTGACAGGTTAATAAATATTTAGCGGCCCGAGAAGAGCTAATAATTTTCCAAGTTATGGGTAGTTAACATTGAGTATCTCATTAAACCTTTCTCACGATCCAAATTCATTTTAGAAAACATTTCAATCTTAATTTCCCGATACCATATGCATTGATATATCTTGTCCATTTCAAGCAAGCTACAAAAGACACGTCATTAAGGAAAGTGATGCAGAAATAGAAAAAGCATAACATCATTGAATCTAAGTTTATAGAGATGGCTCCCATATTCTCTGATACATTCTGCAGTGCTGACGGAGGAGCAACAACTTGGGAGTTCATATACAATAGGCTTGAAGATGAGCGTCCCAAGGTTACTGTCATAAGAGAAACAGCTGACTCAACGAGACCTTCGAGGCTTCAATTCAGGGATGCTGCTTGTTCTTTCCTGCATAAGATAGAAGCAAGGGTTAAAATCCTCCCATACATGGATATGATCAGGTGGGTGGTCGAAAACCTCACCATTGAAGATAGGCAATTCAGGTATTCAGCAATGGAACTCATAGGATCATTTAGAGCAGAGGACATGAAAATAATGTACCATATACCTGATCCCGAGGGTATATATGATAAGACATACATGGCCAACTTTGAAAAGAAGAACCCAAACCCCTTCAAGATTATTCAGGGCTGGAGGGTATTGGACAACAAATTTAAATTTTACAAATCGAGTATGTATGATATAGCCTCTTTGTCAAACCCCTACAACTATGCAGCTACTATGTTATGTAGACTATATGGGTTACCCAATAATTCTAAGTTTTCCATAGAATGGATTCCTCTAATTGATGCCTACGTTAATTCCAACATCATGAATTGGGCCACCATCCTATCTGATAACCTAGCCACCATCATTACCGAATATTGATAGAAGAGAGCCTCCTCTCTGGAGAACCTTCCTCCATTCTATTTTAGTGCCTATATTATGGACGCCATCTATTTCTGCAGTACATTTCCGACCATGGGTTGGAAATGGACCTTACAAGACCCCTACACTATCCATCTCAGTCATAAGAAAATATGGAAATCCCATTATATACCCCATTTCTATCAAATATGTCATTCTGTTATTCTACCCCTGCATCAAATAATTTTCAATAAGAAATCCCCTAGGTTTTCCCAAGAAGCCGCGATAGACCTTCTAGCTGTCGACAAATATTTTATTGAAGAATGGTTCACCTACATTAGGGTTTTTGGTAGCACAGTTGACCCACATGTCCTTGCTTTGTATGTTTCTGATAAATTGTTAGCAAGGGAAATCACCCACCAAACTGTGGGAAAAGGCCTAACTAAAATCCTCAAAGAAAACAAGAAGTTATTATGGCCCTCTTTTCCTGTCAAGTGCGGTTATTTTGCTTTAGAAAATTTTAGTCATGCCATTAAGGAGTCAGTAAACATGGAAGCCGTTAGGCTTCGTACATTGCCAAAAAGGAAATTTGATCTAGACAATGTAGCACATAACATCACTACTATGGTAAAGCTCAAGCCATACAACCATGAGGATAATGATTTTTAAGACCTATTATAGTTAGTCAAGTCCTTCGAACAAGCGTTTGAAAGGGCTAAAGTGAACCTGAGTCCTGAAAATTTTGAAAGATTTCGGGAATTCAGGAATGAAGGGCTCGAAGTAATCCCAATGCACTTGTTGAAGATTGAAGATAAGCCTACACCAAGTGTGACTATTAATAGTGAAGAACCTAGTTCTCGCATGAAGTCTCAAGTGAATACTGAGAACACACTAGATACAAGGAAGGCCCAAGGCATAGATAATACAGTAGAGTCCAGCATGAACTCAGCTGAGAAACAGGTTATGAGCACCCCACCTAAAGAAATTAGTTCAGAGGTCAAAGGTAGTAGTTTGGAGTAGGAGTGGGATCAGTTTAATCAGAAACTGCAAGACACTCCCAAAATGACAGATACCCAAGAGATAATATAGTGTCAAACTCCTATGCATATTCAGGAGAATACAGAATCCCAGACCATGGACGAGCAGTCCAAATCCATGGATAAGCAGTCCAAGCCTACGGATCAGTAGGCAACAACATCCCCATAGACTAAGATTATCCCTGCTCTACCCACATTAGAGATCATATTAAAAGTGACTGAAACCCCTCCACTTGATGTGTTCTACAGCCCGCTCCACAAGGCTATAGTAAGAAGACAGAGAAAAAGGAAAATGGTACAAAATCCAAAGCTCCCACCTAGAAACAAGCCAATGTACATAGTTTGGATGGACATTCCTTTCAACCCAGCTGAGAACTTGACTAGATTGTCATATTTCACAGGAGCATATGCAATGGCCACCATGGACAAAGCCACTGAAGTCTCTACTTTGTTGAGAGAAAAGGAGGATAGGATTCTACAGCTCAAGCAGCAGCTCGAAATAGAGAAAGCAAGTGTGAACAGGAAAGCAGTTGAGTATCTTTCCCAATTGCAACAGAGCATGGAGGTCCTGCAAATAAGCCACAAAGCCAATATATCGGCTAAAAACATGCAACTCCAAGAATTGGAGCAAGCCATGGAAATATATAAGGATGTTACTACTACCGAGGAGTTCATTAAAGAGGCGTTGGGACTATATTCCCTCTTAATGAAACAATAAGATCACTTCTACCAATAAATGTCACACATTACTCCTTATCTGATCACTAGCAACCAGCTAACAAATAAGACGATCATCCAGGGAACCAAGTTTCCTGATCTCAACACTAGAAACTCAAAGTTCATCGAATGGTAGGAAACAGAAGACGGAAGGAAAGACAATCTACCTGAAATCAAGGAGACACACAAAGACATTCTTTTCACAGATTGGGATGGAAGAATCAAGCAAGCTGAGCTAGCAGTGGTAAGGGAAGTTGGGGTATTGAAGAATATAATCAAGGTGGTGAACCACACTCTGTTTGTCACCAACCTGATAGAGGAAGGCAATCTAAAAGAAATATCGGATTTAGGTGTTTTGCATAAAATCTGGCAGGAAAAGGCAGAGACTCAAAGAGAAGAAATAAAAAAATTGACTACGACTGACTGGGAGTCATATTGGCAATACCTCGTGAAGCCACATAGCCAGATGATTACCCTTAACTGCTCACTTCATTCAACTCAGCATATGCTTCCACCTCTCACCGATGCAATTTTTGTAGGACAACTCAAGACACATTTTGGGGAACCTCCTGAACTCAAACCAATAACCAATATATGCGATTTGAGGGACAAGATGGCAGACAACAAATCATGATCTTAGCCTCTACTCATCAAGCCACTTTTTATTTTTTGAGTTAGTTAACTAATTAGGAGGAAGGTTGTTTGAAACCTCCTCAAATTTTTGTATAATCTATTTTTGCGCATTATTTAGAATAATATTTATAGTAAGGGAAAATTTTAAGGATGGAAAATTATCATGAAGTTTAAAGACATTGGCGAATCTCACTAGTCCCTAATATGCAAAGTATAAAATGTTTATCGATATATTTGTAAAATTATTCAAATTTATAATGATTTTATATATATTCTCTATATAATGTTGGCAAGTTTTAAGGTAAATTAATTTTATATTGTAAAATTTGGGTGAATCATTTTTAGGAAAAATGGAAATTGGTGAATCATGTTTTTTGAAAATTCATCGAAAATTAGCCCACCTACGAATATTAGCCAAAATTTTCCATGATTTATACCCTTCTCATGCATTTAGAGAAGGGTCTAGAATTTTATCAAAAACATTTGCAAAGAATGCACTTTTGTAAGTTTGTGAATGCTTTGGTGAAATTATGGAACATGATCATTTCATTTAGATATCAGACTACTTTTCTTTGTTGGTGCACTATTGTGTTCTTGGAAGGTAATTTTTTTTGAAGAAAGGAATTGATCCATGTCATTAGTCAAATGAGCAGAATTTCGCATGGTACTATTATCTTGTATGATTGATTCTGTTTTTGTTTAATTAGTAACAACACTTTACTTTCATGAGTTGTATGTGATATTTATTCTTTCTGTTAAGCGTTAATTGCACTATTGTATTATGCCTAGTTGAAATTGTTAATTTTCATATATAACTCATCATATATGCAATATATTTTATAAATTTATTTGACTAACTACTTAGTCAAAGAAATTATCTTATCGGTTATCATCTCTATTTATGTGTGATTAATCTTTATTATCACATGTTAAGCAGATATATTTGTAGATCGCATACCACAAAGAAATACCCAAATTTATATTAGAATAAGTTAGTTAGAGATTTGCATGATAGAATAGGTCATTTAGATTATCATTATTCTATTGTAAACACGCATGAACCACCCACTCTCATCTTAAAACCCACACTGGGAAACTGGTCCCATTATCCCTAATTGAAGGCACCATTTTAAACGGAAAAAGAGTTGTCTTAAGGTCTGGACCAGGTGGTTATCCCCTACGTTGGGGTAATAGTAATCTGAGGCCTTCAATAGAAGCGCCCATCCAAACCTCTTCAGATCTGATTAATACCATCCCCCAAATTTATTATTAATGGAAATTGAGTCTAATCAAACAAGATGGAATTTATATTTATAGCTAGCTCTTGACCATAAGAAGTGAGAAATGATGGCCTTGATTCATTGTATAATATTCATGGGAATCATGAACAGGTGCATATAATACACCAACATCTGCTGAAGGACACCCTGTATGAGATTGTATCTGTCGCCTAAGGATAACCATGGATAGGACCATAAAGATAAGCACTTTTTAAATTTCTCTACTATCCAAAGCTAATCCCATGACTGGTATTTTTTAGGTTTAAGCCTGAACCCCAAGTAAGAAAACCCTTCCTCAATATGCAAAATAGTGACACCAAAAATCCCAATGATATTGACAATCTCCTCATCATCTCCATATGAAAATAACAATATAGATTTTTACCATTTGGGGTTAAACCGAATGAAACACCATATCTAGTGAGGATGGAATGTCAAGAATTCCATTAAGACCAAGAGACCTAACCAAAAGTGAGCACATCATCGATGAAAAAAATATGCGAGAAAAAGACTCGAAGAGTTACCTGGAAACCTTGAAATAAACCATCTCTGCGAGCCTCCACAATTTTTCTGCTAAAGCCACCCATGACCAAAATGAAAAGTAACGGGGATAAATAGCAACCCCATTGAAGCCCTCTTCCAACGTGAAAAAAAATTAGATGGGGACACATTAATTAGGATAGCATTATAAATTGACGATACACAAGCCATAATCCAAGAAACATTTTCCATAGAGAGCCCGATATTCGTGAGAATCATTCTCAAGAAGGACCAGTCAACACAATCATATGCCTTATGAAGATCCATCTTCATGATAAAAACCTCTCATCTCTTGGTATGGATGGAACGAATACATTTATGGGTTATTGCGACAACATCATGTATATATCACTTTGCGAGAAAGTCGAATTGTTCTCTAGAGATATGTTCAAAAAGGGTGTTCTTGAGTCTTACGGCTACGATCTTAGAAATTAAATTATAAGAGATGTTGTATCGGGAAATCAAACAAAAATTAATGAAGGAAGATGGGTGGGGTGTTTTGGGTATGAGAGCGATGAACGTGGAATTGATCGTGCCAAATACATGACCAAAAGTGCACAACTCTTCAACCATCTCGAGTATATTGACACCCATTATATGAAAGAAATGTATAAAAAGTTCAACCATCCACCCATCATGCCCAGGACATTTCTCATTCTTGAATGACTTCATGACCCTAGAAATCTGCTCAATAATGATTGGACAACCCAAATTAGCATTTGATTCTATAGTGAACATATTGGGGAAAGCCTCACTCCCCCAAATCTAGTCATGAATTTCCACTCCAGTGCGAGCCAATAACATATTTTCAAAAAATAAACAACTTCCTTTTGTATATCCTCTATATAGAAGACACGACCACCATAAGCAGTCTCCAATTCCATATTGAATTCAAATTTATCCTTTGAGAGGAAAAATGGTGGAAGAATCAGGTGTTTAGCTCCCCTCCTTAATCCAAATTGTACAACTCTTACGTTGTAAGGTGACCTCCTGAAATTTTAAATATGACATTTATCATATTCTAATTCTTGTAGCCAAGTCATATGAGACAAGGATGGGATAATAGGACCCACAAGCCCAACAACATATTCCATCTCCACCTCAATCTGAACCAGATCTACCCTCAACATTTTTTTTTATTTCTTTCTCATACATGAACCACTTTCTATAATTTCTTTCATTTTTGTGAGATATGACTCATCGTTGAGGCTTCCTTTGTGTATAACATAGACTACCAAAAATCTCGAATCAAATTATTAAAATCCTCCTCTCTAAGCTAGGTCCTATTAAACTCGAAAGGGAAACCCTTCCAGGTCCTTTCCCCTCTCCATTGAAGAATGATGGACAAATGATCAGATATTTTAGCTTATGAAACCCATGTTCTAACATCTCCCAACAATTTGATAATATTCCCCATGAATCAAAAATCTGTCGAGCCTCTTCCTAATATGCGTTGAGCTAGACCGATTGTTACTCCATGTAGGGACGAGGGGAAAGGATAGACATCCACAAGGAAATTATCAACAGAAAGATCTGAAAGGTGAATACCCAAAGGATTAGACCTAGATTATGCACCCCAACACTCTTACTCCGATATGGTGGCATTTAGATTCGCTGCCAAGATTAGCAAGCCAATTTTAAGGATCCCACATAACCCAACCCTAGTCCAAAAATCCAATCTATCCTAGTAAGGGGCATATATGTTAAGAAAAATGAGGTGACACAATAAACCCTTATGTAACGGCCTTGATGAAAATTCCATGTAAAAATATATACAAGGCCATGGTGATTGGAAGCATCCTAGTGGGTGTTGATTCAATTTATTATGGCTAAGGGAATTGGCAAAGGAAATGGCCAAGGCTTTGGAAAGAAAAAATGGCATTTTTGGCACATTTATTTATGAAAATAATGGAAATTAGGAGAAAAGGAAGGTGAAAGGTCATAGGTTGCATGTGAGGAGGAAATGAAGGAAAATAGTGGAAATTGAAGAAAATATAGGTCTCATTGATAAAAAAGGCTTCTAAGGATCAGTGGGCAGGCTTGGTCAGTGTAACCTTTTGCCAATTGAGTTTTGGAGCTCTCTCATTATTCTCTCTCTCTCATACTCTTGGACACTTAAAAGTTTCTTGGAGCAATTTTGGCATTGGAGCAAGAAAGGCAAATAAGGCAAGAGGGAGCAAATATCAAGCAGGGAAAGGCAGGATCAAGCAGCTACAACATGCTTCATTACAAGGATCGACTTGCATGTGTATTTTCCTTGCTAGATTTGGCATGCATGGCATTCCATGTGGTTCTTTTCTATCATGGCATGGGTTTTGCTAGGTGTAACAACGTTTTTAACCTAGCCTTGCCATTTTTAGATAACCATGGTGTGATGGGGTTCTCATGTTTTTATTGAGGTGGATTGTCGAATGGATTCGAGTTGAGTGGGGTGGATCTCTAAATGAGAGAGCATATGGCCTAGTGGTCCCTGAACTAGACTGTGGATCATGGTAAATCCACTGGCCAAGTGACCCCTGAGCCAGATTGTGGGTTGCGGTAAATCCAAGATTGTGTTTCCTCAGTGAGCCTAGGAATCCTTTCTGGTGAATGGAAAGATATATGGTAAAGACAAGAGGTGGTTTTCTCTTTGTTGGGCCTAGTACTCAGAGGTTTGGGATATGCAGTAAAGCTTGGAGAATGGATCTCGGTTTAGGGCCTAGTTATCCAGGTTTGGATTGCAGTAAAGCTTGAGAGACTAGGAGACAACAAAATTACTCACAGTGTAGGTGGCGAAATTCGGTGGCATCCATGCTTGTTTGGCCTAGTGATCGGGTGGAGATCACAGTAAATATTATTATGATGTGTTCATTGTGTTGACCTAGTGATCCGGATGGATTATGATAAAGCCTAGTTTCTTTATATGAGGGTGAGGTGGTTTATTCTTGGTATGCCCTAGTTGGTTCTTTTGGTTTGAGTCCCACATTCATGCTTATAATATGGAACAAGGGTGAATGGTTGAAGAGAGATTTGGCTCAACCATTCTATGGTCATGTGGAACATGGTAGTCCCATCTTCGATTGGTTTATTGCATTCATTTATGGTAATTTTGTTCCTATTATGTTGGTTATATTTATATTTTATGACAGGAGCTATGTATGGCTCTCAGCATGTTTTTACTTGTAAATGAATGGATAGTGTATCTATGTCCTAATAGATGATAATGCAACAAATGGCATTAGGGAAAAATGGTTCATAGCAATTCTCAAATAAATATGAGATCCCTACACTTAATTTTCTTGTTTACACCTACAAGTTACATGTTGATGACATGTTTGACGAAATGCTTACCTGGCTAGTAGGGGTCTGGTTATGATATTGTTTCCCTACACTTTTACTGATTTCAAGCTATCACTCCATTCTGGGCAGTGGCCTCGGCTTTGGGCCAGCAAAAGTGGCTTAAATATTGGGGTCACTGGCACATAACTAGAAAGTTTGGTCTTTGGTCGCTGGCAGGCAAGCCTATGAGAGCGACTTTGGGTCACTGGTCACTCTCTTGCCCATAGCATGAGAGTGACTATGGCCTAAGAGATCTAGAACAACAGTGGGACCCAGGGGCAGTCTATCTGAGTGGCTAACTCGTCTCCTGATGGTTTTGTTGATGATGTTGGATGACTGTGTGTGATGTTTCTGTCGTTTCCACTTCCTTAAAGTCACATAGGAGGTTAAATATGATCATAGTAGCCTCTTGTCTCATGTTTACTTGGTTTGCATGGTTACTTTGGTGGATGTGGGAGGAGGGTGTTACAAAGTGGTATTAGAGCATGGTTCACCCCTTGGACTAGATGGGTGGTGTGCGTTGGTCATGCATCCATGTCAGTTGCATGTATGTCTCTTAAAATTGCATTGCATGTGCTTGTTGCATTGCATAATGATGATTATGGTTGTAGTAAGGTTGTCATGAGGAACTTGATGTTGATTTTGTGGAATGTATCATTAGGAGTATATGACTGGTTACATAATTTTGTATGTCACTTACATGTTGTTGTATGTCGCTTGATTACATCCTTGTATGTTAGATTGTGTTATTGTATTTTTTATTACACGTATCAATCTTGTAGGTTGGTTACAAGTATTGATCGGTTATGCTCAACTACATGCGTTCATGCATATGTGTATTTGATTATGCATTGCTTATGCATGTTAATGTTTGCATGTGGCAATGTGTACAATGGAGTAATGGGTTTTGTCATGCATGAGGTAATGGTTTGTGAAGTTGATATGGTCATGCATTGATGACTAGACTCTAGCTAGAAAGATGTGTATATGGTTCTATACTCATGTGTTATATGTCTATATGCAGTTGTTCTGCATTTACGGTCTTGGTTATAGTTATGCAGGAATAGTAGGTCAAACATGCCTTGTGAAGTCATGGTATGCAATTTAGGTCATCATGGTGCTATTGGTATGTTATGATGCTAATGTGTTGAATGAGGTAAAGCGGGAGATGCAGATCATCAAAGTGAAGTTGTATCATTGGACCTCAAGGCAAGAGCATGCCATCATACAGGTTTGTATGTTGGGCATGTAGGTATGTAGGTTAAGGATTGTTATATGCATTAGGGTTATATATATTAGGCTTACATACATGTATTTTGATGTTACGGTTATGTAGATGATAGATGATAGTTGATTAGCATAGTCATATGCACGTGAGTCAGATAGTCAAGAATGATGGTAACTTGTGGTTAAATGCATTGCTATTGTTGTTTTATGTTAGATAACTTGATGTTTAGGTTATATGTTGTTGATGAGCATGATATATATCTTATTGTTGTTATATGTTATTAACTTGATTATTAGGGTTATTCCATTTAGATCTTGATGTTATATGTATTTTGTTAACCTAGCTTGACCTATGCAAATAGTTATGGTTGTGATATTCAGGTGGTGACATATTTGTGATATGGTGTTGTACTAATCTAGATTGATCATACATATGTGATTGTTATGCATGAACCATAAATTCTTATGAGCTTATGACGTGAACATGTTAGTTAATTACTGTTATGGATATCATGATTTATGTTTGAGTTAATATGTTGTGAAGTTGTATTGTTCTAACTTGGATGGATTGTGCAGACAAGATCGCCTCCCCTGAGATACATTAAGGTATGAGTTTTTTTATATCATATATTTGGTACTTGATTGTTTGATTATGTTGTCTACTTGATTTATCGAACATGGTATGGTTGCAAGTTGGTTGAATGTTTGATGAATTGCATAATATGAGTATGTGTTCAAATGATTTTGTTTTAAGATGGTTGTAATTATGCATATATATTGAGACAGTTGATGTGTACTTGAGTGTAGTAGGTGACGGTTGTAGTGTTATGTTTAATGACCGTGAGTTGGCTATGGATTATGACATAATTGTTAGCCTTGGTAAAGGTTTATTTCAAACTGATATATATTATTGTCTCGATATTTGGAACATGTGGTTGACATGTGTGAGAAATTGTAGGAAACATGCTTGGTATTAGCATGATAAGGTAATATTTGATGTGTTTATATAACTAAGCCTTGATTGCAATATGGTAAAAAAGTAAAAGAACGGAATTGTGCAAGAATTCCTTGGGTTGAGTTTGGAAACCCTAATTCCAAACGAATGAGTGATTTGCACACAAGAAGTATTCTTAACCTTGATTTATCTAAATTTATGTGGATATGTGCTATATCCATGGACATGTATTTGATAGGTATATTAGCTAGTCTCTAGTTACAGGTGGATATGTCAAGGAATTGGAATTCCATGAGAGATGGCGCAGATGTCTTAAGTTGCAAGGCAACATACTTGGCACAACAAGGTAAGGTATCCAATGTATTGTTATATTTATTTATGCACTTACATTTATGTGCTTATGGCAGTATGATGCAAGGAATTGCATGGAAAAGAAATTGCCATGAAATTTTGAAGAAGGCTCAGGTTGATCTTTCCTTGGGGATCATGGGGATTGCATCATGATGTTTGTTGTTAATCTTGCACTTTTAGTCTTTTGCAATTGTTTCGCTTGATTTGCGATTTTGATTGTGTCTGGTTCATGGTTATGCCACTTTGTTGTAGTGTCTTATTGCTTTTGGTTTTCATGGCCTTGTTGTTGTTGTTTAAATTCTTTCCTTTTATTGTTTTGAGTCTTGGGAATTGGTTGGGAAAGAGGAAATTTAATGGAGCTCAAGGAGATATGTGTGGTACCTAACAAGTAATGTAAGACTCAGATGAAGCTCTGTGCATGAGTAAGCGCAATGAAAGGTACTAATATGAAATTTGGTTGGATTGGATGGGTCCATTGTTGTAAATGGGCGATGGTAGTAAATCCCTGAGAAAGGTAACCAAAAAGGTAAAGTAAATGGACATGAGGCATCAGATGCCTTGGCAATGTTGGGAATGACTATTCTTAATGTTGCGCATGTGTTGCATGTATAAAAGAAGTTATCTTAACCATGTAATGCATAGTGTTCTATACATTATGTGATTGTATGTGTGTGATGCACATTATGTGTACGTGCACATGGTTTAGGAGAAGGAACTGGGTGATTGCTGGGTGTGGCAACCAATCTATAAGTGCATACAGAATAAAGACAAAGATAGAAGCTAAGGATTGATTAAATGATAAGTATCATTATTTTACTATAGTTTTATTATGCATATGATCCATGATTCTAGTTTATGATGGTTACATGTGATTTATGATGTTGATCTATGATGGTTGTGTTTTGAGCTAACCAGATGTGATATGTTTATACATGATGTTTTGATCAAACAACTAGTTTGATTTCATGTGATAGGAAGTAAAAAGGATTGCAAGTGTACTTTATTGACGAACCACCAATGACCTATGATTGGAGGTTATTTCAATTTATTTGAATATAATGGAAATTATGTGCTTGGAACAAGAATGCATGAAATGCCCGATTGGGTGATTGAAATTGACTGCAAGAATTTGCAACAAAAAAAGAAATTGTAACATGCAGCAGTATGTTGGTAAAGCACTTCAAGAGAAGGGCCACTGTGGGACACTCGTACCCAATAGTTTCCATTGATTTCCATGAGCATGCTATGACTGATATGGTGGTTTTGAGGCAGGGATATGCCTTGTTTTTTTCATCTTCCGATGCGAGGTAGCCTTACCAAGGGATGGATTTTCCAAGATGAGGGTGCTAGCAGAACTTGGAAGGTGAGTGACTACACGGAAGGCACTGACAAAATTTCTCAAGAGATTGTGTAGCAAAGAATGGAATACTGAGGATGGATTTGTTTTGGTCATTAGCATTGCCAGATGGAATCAGATGCACATTGGGAGTGTCCCCTGGAACAATGAGCCGATATGTTGGGTTGTGTTATATTCTTTCCACATAGTTAACAGGGGGTTTGAGGGGTACTCGTAACCCCACTTTATGGACCCTATATTAGGTTGGGCGGACCCACCTATGGTTTTGTGCATGATTTTCGCACATGTTTTTTGGACGCGATGGTTTTCGGTCCATGGTTTTGGACGC
>APFE031015845.1:47470-72707 GCA_000404065.3 Pinus taeda
CTCAAAATGTCTTCTTGATCTTAAGAAGTGATTGGAGCTTCATAAGGGGGAGGGAGTGCTTCAGAAGGAGAGTCTAGATGGTGGCCCATTTTGCTATGGGGGCATAATTATCCTCATAATTGACCCATTCTTTCCTTGAAAATCCTTTTTCCATGAGCCTTTCTTTGTGCTTTTCAAGTGAGCCATTTGATTCATACTTGTTCTTAAAGACCCATTTTCAGCTTATCTATTTGCTTCAAAATGGAGGGTCCACTAGCTTTTTAGGTTTCATTCTTTATAAGAGCATCATACTATTTATGTGTTGCTTCTTTCCATTCATAATAAACAACTTCTTTAAAGGAAGTTGCTTTGAAATTAGAAGAGAAATTTAATTCACAATCATAAGAAACATCCATATCAATAAATGAATCAAAATCATCTTCATCACTCTATTTTGTCGGGTGGAACTTCACATTCCTATCTTTCTAACCCCATCAGGATGAACACTTTCAAGTGTCTTAGTGGGCCATTTTGGAGGACTTTTATAATATGGCCCAAGATTTTTTGTTGACTGAGATGGGGTTGAATCAAGATTTATCCTTCCAATTCTCTCAATCACATCACTCAAAATGTCCTCTTGATCATAATAAGTGATTGGAGCTTCATGAGGGGGAGGGAGTGCTTCAGAAGGAGAGTCTGGATGGTGGCCCATTTTGCTATGGGGGCATAATTATCCTCATAATCGACCCCTTCTTTCCTTGAAAATCCTTTTTCCGTGAGCCTTTCTTTGTGCTTGTCAAGTGAGCCATTTGATTCATATTGTTCTCAAAGACCCACTTTCAGCTTACCTATTTGGTTCCAAATGGAGGGTCCACTAGCTTTTAGGTTTCATTCTTTATAAGAGCCTTTCTTCATTGCTTCTTTCCATTCATAATAAGAAGCAACTTCTTTAAAGGAAGTTGGTTTGAAATTAGAAGAAAAATTTAATTCACAATCATAAGAAACATCCATATCAATAGTTGAATCAAAATGATCTGCATCACCTCTATTTGGTCAGGTGGAACTTCACATTCCTATCTTTCCAACCTCATCGGGATGAACATATTCAATTCTCTTTTGCATTACTTCTTTCAATTCATAATAAGAAGCGACTTCTTTAAAAGAATTGGTTTGAAATTATAAGAAAAATTTAATTCACAATCATAAGAAACATCCATATCAATAGCTGAATCAAAATCATCTGCATCACCTCTATTTTGTTAGGTGGAACTTCACATTCTTATCTTTCCAACCTCATCAGGATGAACACTTTCAAGTGTCTTAGTGAGCCATTTTGGAGGACTTTTTTGAGATGGCCCAAGACTTTATGTTGACTGAGATGGGTTTCAATCAAGATTTAGCCTTCCAATTCTCTCAATCACATCACTCAAAATGTCTTCTTGATCATAAGAAGTGATTGAAGCTTCATGAGGTTTAGAAGGAGATTCCACATATTGATCCAGGATAGGGATAACCCTTTCAAGATGTGGAATCTCATTATCAAATTCCTGAAAATATTTTGCATGCCTAAATCTATCCAAGCGATCAAGTTGCCGCTCAACAACATTATTAGTCTTGGAAGATTTAAGAAAAATCACATCTTTAGACAATAGAAACTTTTTATTTACTTCATGGTGGACACAATATACTTTAGAGGTATCTGAGTACCCCAAGAAGATGCACTTTCGATTCCTTGCACCAAGTTTGTTTCTCTATTCCTTAGGAATCAAAGCATAACAGGTGGAACCAAAACCTTGATATGCCTCATTGAAGGAATGTGGTCATACCACGTTTCATAAGGAGTCTTATTTTTTAAAGCATGAGATGGACATTTGTTTTTAATATATATTGCACATAGAATTGAATCATCCTATAACATCATCTTACATTTTTGAAAAACATCATTGAATGAACCATATTTAATATTGTCATGTTCTTTCTTTCAACTACACTATTTTGTTGAGGATTATAAGCAACATTGTTGTTTGATGTTGAATCCCATGCTAGCGAAGATTATTTTCAAATTATTTTGAAGTATATTCTCTTCCATTATTAGTACGAATAGAGCCACTATGAGATTGTATATCGTTTTTAATCCATGTATGAAAGTTTTTGAAAGTGTCAAAAGGTTTGGATTTATTCTTTAACACGTATACCCAACACATTCTAGTATAGTCATCAATAAAAACTCATCATATATTTATTTTCATTTGCAAAGGGAATATGTAGATGGCCACACAAGTCAGAATGAATCAATTCAATCTTTCTATGTAATATGGAAGCATAGTCATTAAATGGTTGTTTTCTATGTTTTTCTAAGATACATGCATCACATTACTTCAGTTTTCTAGGAATGGTTGGAAAAACAATAACACCATTCCTCTTTAACAAATGAAGACTCTCATGGTTCAAATTTCCAAACATTACATGCCATAAAAGACTAGATGGAAACGTACCTTCATTATATTGAGAATTCTATGCATAGTTTTTTGCATGAGCAAATATTCCTTGGAGTTTCAAGAGTCTTTTTTCTTCTATTCCCATCATGACAAGTGACTTATCTAATTTATCACTTCAAATTTTCCGTCAAACATGTGAATTGAGTGTCCTTACTAGCAGATGGGAACCAAGGACAATAAATTTCTCCATAGCTAGGAGGTAGAGAACATCATGCAAAATAAATTTAAGGAGTCCATGCAATTTGATCTTGATTGTTCCAAATCTGGATAGCTTGAGTTTTGATTTGTCTACAAAGTAGACTGCTCCATCTACATTGTCATTAAAATCTTCAAAGAAATATTTAGAAAAGGTTATGTTGTAGGTTGCACCTGTATCATATAACCATGCATCTTTCCACAATGAAAATGAAATACTAAATAAGTCTTCAATTACTCTAATATTGAAATGTGCCACAATATAATGACTAGTTTTAGGTGCTTTACCTTTCCTTGGATCTATTGTTTTTCCTTTCTCTTCATTTCTTTCTTGCTTGATTCTGTCCCAAGAGAGCTTGCATGTTGATGCATCATGTCAATTTCTATTGTAGCATATATAATCAATATTAGGTCTTCCTCCTTGGTAATGTTTCTACCCCCTACCTCTGTTATTATTCTTTCCACATCCTCTTATGCAACCTCTTCCTCTAGAATAATTTTGTGCTTGATTCTTCTCTTTATATGCAAGGCACACAACTTCTTCAGAATACTGAGAAATTATCTTCCTCTTCCCAAAATATTTCTCTCTTTTTCCAAACTTCTCCATAAGAGTGTCAAAAGTAATCTCTTTAAGTTGGCCACCAGCTTGTAATGATTCAAGATAATGATAATATGTTGGATACAGTGCCTTGATGAAAGTTGTGAGAGGAGCAATTTTGTCATCTAGAATGATCATTGCATGAAGTACATATTTATCCCAACATCTCATCTAACTATTATATCAAATATGATAGTCTACTCCCTATGAATAAGAAGCCTCTTTAGCCATAGTCAAACCTAGGAGACTACAATCCTTCCCTCGAGGTCTGAGCTCTTGTCCATTTTCCAACGCTACTCTATTCATGGGGTGGTTCTACATCCTCCTAAATCTTGATATTGAGGACTTGGTAGTCACATCCACCTAATGTATTTATTGACCCCAAAACAAGAGAAAGAATACTAATAACAAAATAAATTAACATAATGAAAATGTCCCAGATGATGAAACAAGTCTCTTCACAGAATCCTTTGCATCTTGAGCTTCTTCATGATGTCATCATTTGTTTCAAATATGAGAGTGGGTCCTTCATTCCCTTGCACCATCTCCCTCTTGGAGCTAATTCTTCCTGCATTACTCATCATCTTGATGGCAATATGGATCTTCTTTCCTTGATCACATTCTCATTCAATAATATAGGGAAAGAAGCATTTGGTTAGTCAATTTCTCATGTAGGAAGAATAACCAAAACAATCAAAACAAGAACAATTTCAATAAAGAAATAAGATAAGTCTTGAAAGTACTCATATTGAATGAGGATGGTAGTATATTAGCATCTCCCTCTTGATCTTGCATCCTTCTTAGCCATGAGGCATCACTGCCCATCAACCATCGTCTGAAAAAATAATAAATGCTTCCATTTGAGCACCACCTAAATTTGTATCTCTAGATCCTTCCAAGCCCAACTGTCAATGTACAATATGACTACAACATCTGCATCATACCATCTCCTATTGGATAAGAGACAATCCCAATTATTATGAATTGTTGGAAACCTAATCCTAAATGGGTTAGTGTGGAAGCTAAATAGACTAAGCAGTCCAAGGGACCTTGGGATGTGAATCCCAACGGTCACCACATGTACTATAAATATGTATCATTTGTGAATAAAAATTGAATTGCATGTTTTATCTTTTACATCTCTCTCGCTCCCCATGTGTGTTTAACAGTATCCTTGTCTTTGAAATTACAAAATTGCGCAACATGTAAAGAAGTTTCTTCATTTGGTTCTCATCCAAAATTTGTTTATAGTCAAAAATTATATCTATTAGAAGTTGCCAACAATTTCCATATTTTTTTGGGATAATACCCAAGATTAGTTCCTTTGGCTTAGTTTGTTTTCATAATCTAAGTTTTTGGAAAACACATATAAAAGGAACTTTTTTGTTTTATGTAAAACGTTTCTTATGTAACTACTTTAAAAGATGTGGATGGATTTAGAAAAAATCTGATAGATTTCTCTGTATCC
The DNA here is from genome assembly GCA_000404065.3 of Pinus taeda. Classification (NCBI taxonomy): domain Eukaryota; kingdom Viridiplantae; phylum Streptophyta; class Pinopsida; order Pinales; family Pinaceae; genus Pinus; species Pinus taeda. The sequence continues at coordinate 52,209 of APFE031015845.1, forward strand.
ATGTAAGCCTATAAAGGGAATATGAAAAACATAAAACAAATGGAGAGTGGGTTGAATGGTTGAATAATGTATGCCTATGATTTGGCTGTTGTAAATCTTCCTTGAATAATAAGAATATTGATTATCATTTCCCTATGAATGTTTCCCTCACAAGGAGGGTTTTACCACATAAAACATTTTGTCAATCTATTGACGGTACTAGACCCACCAACATTCAGGGGATCCCCATGGTATGAAGTCCCAACTCGACCTCACAACATTCGTTGTAGGAATCTCATCCGGTATGATGGCCTGGTTGCCATTGTATTAAAGTTTTTCCTTAGCTCTTACTTGTCAGCACATGAGAGTGGTATTCTTTATCTTCGAATAGTGAGATTCACGTGCCTGGTGAGTGATTAGTTTTACTTTTGTCAAGGTTCTTTCACTGCAGAGGGAGAGGGTGGAAATGAGTCTCAAGTCAAAAGGGAATACTCCCAACTTTGTCAGAGACACACAACACAATAGTAAATGTGCAACTTCCAGCAGAATAGTCCACATGGATGTGGTAGTCACAAACACATAGTAAATGGATAACACATACAACGCCCAACGGAGTAGTCCGGTTGAGTGTGATGGTCATTATAAAATGTTTTTGGGAATGGTTCTGTCGAGTGTTTGGTTGGATAGCCCACACGGTACCACAAATATTTGTAAGCATATGTATTAGAACAGTTAAAATAGTTCAACTATTTTAACAGAGGTTAAAGCAACATTTATTACCACTTTCCAAAGAATAGTCTTAAAAACAAATATAACACGTGTGAAAATGTGCTGCCTTGTTATCAGGATTCTAAATTAAGCGAAAATTCCAAGACACATTAGTACACCATACATCACTAACCCTGATAACATGGCATCAGAGCCACTCCTCACTCCTCAAAGAAAATACTACATACTCTGAAGACTATGTGGGAGGAGCCAAGGTGAAAAGTCTTTTGCATGTACAAATGAGGGGTATTGATAGTGAAGGGTAAAACTAGCCCTTGTGACTATTCGGCTTACATGACTTTTCAACTTTACATGAATCTTTAGATTTACATGTGGGTCTCTTTGACTTCCACATTACATTACATCAATTACAATAGTGTGGCACACATTAGTGATGTGGCAAAAATCACTCATGACATGACTTGACATGACAGAACTAGTATGTTCATGTTACTGCTGGTGAGCATGTCGAGATGCAATGTTGCTGAGTGATAAATCTGCTCTTGGTGTATGATAGATTCACCTATGCATGGAATGGTGTACAACGTCTTCGATGGTTCTGGTGTTCGTTTTCTGTTGCATATACGTGTTTTTCCATCACTTCTACTTTGGCATGCTCCATGTGTTTGTTTGTTCACGAACAAATCTCCTTCCATGCAGTCCTTGTTCATCCATTCATGAAACAATCTCCTTGCATGTGCTCCTTATTCATCCCATTTGTCGTCACATCATGTCTCATCCATGTACTTATATCTGCAACCACTCATGATGAGATGACATCAAATCCATAAATCGCCTAGTCTACCATGATGCATTATCGTTCTCTTTCAGATGCAGGTGATCGGGAGAGAGAACAAGGATATGAAACTACGCAAGGTAGATTTCAAGCCTAGATGCGGGCTCCAAGTATTGTTCATGGAAATTGTCCAGAGGTCACTTAGAGGATGAGATGGGCAATCCAGATTGGAATTGGTTGTCTGTGGGATCTGGCTCCACTGGAGGGTAGATCTGAAATTTGTTTCAGGGAGACAATGCAGGAAGCAGAGGGAGATTGGCAGTGAAAACTACACAATTTCTTCAGGAAGATGGCAGTAGGCTATGGGAGGCTGCTAGCAAAGACTACGCAATGCTGGGAGGCTGGACTCATCAATATCCTTGCGCACTTTCTGAAAAGTGCACAGTTTTTTGGGCGAGCAACAGGATGGCTGACTAGGTGATTGGCTAGAAAAACTGCATAATTTTTAGAAAGAAACAGCAATAGACACACGGTGCCTATCGAACATGTCTACAAAGTTTCTTCAGTGAGTAGAGTGAGCATGATTTGCATCTTTTGTGCAATTTTTTAAGGGAGTGAGTCCCGAGGTCACTCCCGAGTCAAACTCCCTTGTTAACCAACTAGAGGCTTGGTTGATGTGCTAGCGGGTAGTGCAGATTGAGATGGCTTGTTGAGAAAATTCTGCGCTATTGTGGATGATAGTCAGTCTGACTGATTCTAGGATTGCACAGTGCAGGATGCCTAACGGACAACCTAAAGCTTTGCACAATTCTGGGGAGCAATATATGATCACTGAGGGATGAAACTGCACAATGCAGCTCAACGGATTTCTGGATATTGGAGGATGGTCTGGTCGGCGAAACTTCAACAAAATGACAAAGTGTGTGAACAAGTAACTATGTACATGCATGACCTTACGAAAATACACTCAACATGAATTGAACATAAGACATCTCAAACCAACAAGACAACATACACCTAGTGAGACTGAGCGACGGTGTGAGTGACAAGCACAACACTTATGATAGATCCTCGAACAACTATGATGATGCTTGCAAAATAATTCCTACAACTTCTTGTGTGAGTTTGATGGATGTTTAATTAGTGGATACAACTTGTACACATGAAGCGGGACCTTGTGCATGGCCAGAATATGGCTGCAAGCATGGCATTATGACCAACATGCTAAAAGATATTCGTTGAATGGTCAAGCGAGAAGGGTGCAAAGTCTTAACACGAGCTCACGGTATGAACTCGAGTGCTTGCAAACATCAAGGAAAATCTCAAGGAATGCTCTAAAATTGGATGCAGGCCAAAATTTTGGAGGGTGTTACAGCCACTACAACACTTGGAAACACATTAGATGAATCCAACTTCTCTGTCTCGGTCCATTAATAGCATAGGGCCTTGGAATTTCAGGGAGTATTCGATCATTGTGCAAATTACTTTGGCTTCCCCACTTACCCCATGGACAGACATGGTTCACCTTTCGCTAACTCAATCAAACACAACAATAGTTTTTAGCTTGATCATAGTCTTTCGAAATCGGGAAGGGTAGTTTGGCTCACGAGTTAAAAATTTCCAGAGTATAAGTTTTCATCTCTCATGTTGTACCACTACCAGCAAGCCTGGACAGTACTCATATGGAGTCATGCAATAACACACGTGTTGCTACACTACTAGTGAGCTTAGCTTATATGTCGGTGGAGTTACATGCTTCACCTCTTTGTGCAGGAAGCCTTTCTCTTCTTTTGCCTTTGTATTTTTTAAAGAGGAGTGTGCATAGGCAGTTATTTACTTTTGAGGTTGAAGAGGGACCCCACTTATTGAGAGCAGAAGAGGTTGTTCCTTCAGAGATGCATGTACAATCTCTGACATAGTTTTCCTCATTTAGATTTTCCAGTTCTTGGTTTCTACTAGTTGGATGAGCTTGATCACACAAACCAGAGGGATGAGTACAAGGCTGGGGTTTCCTAGTGTGGACACAAGTTCATGGCCTTCCCCAAGCTTCCCTTACGGACAGCTTGTATTTCCTGTCAAGACTTCATCAGCCAATGATTATAACCATGGACAAAGAAGACAAATGCAAGAATGGCCAAGTGTTGCAGTGTCATAAGACTCTTTAGATCTTAGCCACATACTCATTCCAAAGCCATAACTCATTAGAGAGAAACACTCATTTACAAAACCAAAAATAGCATTATACTAAACAAATAAAACAAAAATAGTAATAAAAGCTAGAAATAAAAACAACAAGCAATAAACGAACTATTTACATGGTAAGGGGCTTAGTCCAACCTACTTAAAATAATTTGTTAGATATTGACCGTTGAGAGATAGGTTTTCAATCCTCCTGTTAAGTGATTGCATATGCTATGTGTGAGGGCCAAGCTTCTCATGAACCATTCTCAGACTATTAGTTTCCACTATCGAAACCTTGTCGTATCCCGAAAGACCATTAGGTGAAGACGACACTCCTGCTCCATATACTATGTGTAACATAGGTTCTGATGAATGCACGAGGTAATTTTTTTTCTTCAGGGAGAGGTTCAAATTTTGGAAATCAATGTGTAAACATATTTCCCTAGATTTCTTACGTACATAACTTAAATTACAAACCCATGTAACATAACGAACTTTGTAAGCGATCTGAGCATCCAACAACTTAGTCAGTTCTTTCTGTATAAGGGGACTCAAGCGACATATGTATTTTACCTAGTTCTTGTTGCAATGGCTTGATTCCTTCCTTGATTGGAATCCTATGTTGGATTATACATGTGTCGCATGTACTCAGGTCATCATATGCCTATGTGGACACATTCTGGTACAATTGGAATAAGTGGACAAAAACTTGTCGCTCCTGCAGTGTGTAGCTCGTACCAGGACTGACGAACCTCAAATGATGATTTCTTGCAAGGTTGATCTATTTTTACCTCATGGTGGAACTATGGTTTTTGCTATTTCTTTCCTGTTGAAAGCAATTATGCAAGTCATAGATATTGTTGAGAGAAACCGCATCCTTGGGGTTGAGGTTGCCTTTCTTGCCATATATTGTAGCTTGCAGGGACTACTTGTGCTCATCTTCATTAATTGATGTGTCCTTGAAGGCATCAACGTTGTACATGAAGTGTAGTATCTGTTGATCATCAACAAAAGTGCATAGATTAGTTATGTTGTCGAGGATAGAAGTCTTATACAGAATCTCAATAGTAAATCTATCCCTAAGTGGTGACATGATAGTAGTTGTGTTTCCTAAGGAATCGACAACTAAATTACACATTCTTGGCACAACAATGATATTGAATGCTTGGAAGTTAAAGATTAGTCACCATAACTGTTGCTGGTAACTTTTGAGATCAGGTGATAAACAGTGTATGGTGTTATGTACTTGCCATATCATGATTTCTAGATCACCTACCACTTTGAGCACAACAACGTCGAGGCCAATCGCCTTTTCCAATTGCAACATGAGTGCTTTTTATTCAAAAATATTGTTTGTGCACTCGAACTACAAGTGATTCGAGATCACATGTTTCCTATGGTTTGGGTTGATCAATATACACCAAAATCCAGAGCCAAATTGTGTCTTTGATCCATCAAAATACATGGTCCACAAATCATTTGTACATCGACGTTCGATGCACTTGTACTACTGCTACTTCTACTGCTACTAATGTTACAATGTGTTGTACATGTTTCATTTCCATCAATTGGGCAAGGAAGGAGACCCAACTGTGTGTCTAGTGGGGTTGGAGCTGACTGTGCGAGATAACACCACAATGTTGTTCCCAAGAAGCAGTTTCCAAACATGAGTTCTATGAAGGCAAACGGTTCATTCTCTCCATTGATGGGAGTGACATTGTGCCTCATGTATCTCTTGGATAACACCCGGATTTGATTACTTTTTCCCTTAAATGAAAGGCACATGTGTGACTAGCCTGTAGTAAAATACCCATTCAACTTGCTAGACCAATCTCTATTGAGTAGTAAGCCATATGTTCCTCGTATGTCCATAACAATGATGTTTATGCACTATTGAACTCAGCCATCATGAGATAGTTGGATGATCACATCATGAAGTTCACCAATGGTTGGTATGCATGTACGATCGAGTTGGATGATCTACATAGATGTCTTTCTCCATTGAGCATTGACCTTATTGGCAATGGAGAGTAGAATTAAGTTAGCTAATGCACCAGAATCAACCAAACAGTTGTGAACATTATAGTTAAAAATTTCAAATAAAAGAAAGAATCGAGGGAAAACATAGTTTTCTTCTTCGATCCAGAGTGTGTTTAGCATAGTTGTGATTGATCTGAGAGATGTTCTTGCTCCCTTGCTAGTAGAGGTTGAATTATATGTAGATGTCTACTACAGTGCGCATAGCAGGATGTCCCGCTGACCTTGAGTCTTGGCCAACTCGAACAAATTGATGTTTGTACGAGTTTTATTGATATTTCCTACAATATTTTAATCAAGGGCGGGTAGATTCACCGAGGTGTCCAGGGTTAGACTTGTGTTCGTATGGTCTGACAGAGTGTTACGCAGTTTGCTACTCATGGACATGCTCTTTTCTATTGTTGTCATCCATTCCAAGATTTGGTCAGCCATGTCTTCCTCTTCTTCATCCTCCTCTTTTTCAGAACCTAACGGTTTCAGATCCGAGTCTATTGGTTCATCTCTGCCTCCACCTCCTCCACTTCTTTCCCTTCTACCTCCTGTACCGAAATATGATCCCAAGATCACGAGGGTGTCTCACTCTCCTTATCAAATGACTAGATGTTCCTCTCTGTTCTCAACAACGTCTTCCAGACCTTCAAGTGTGGCAAGAACTTCTTCTTCCAATGATGATATAACAACTCCTATCTAAGTGGTCTTTGGATTTCTTGATGCGTATGGAAGATATTGTATTCCTAGGATCAGTCCAACTACTTTCGCGAACTGACAAGTGATGGGATGGACAGAGCAGAGGTGCTGATATGAAATCTCATGTTCACATCTAGGAGGTGAGGAGTAACCAACATTAGAGTCACATGCAGGTGAGAGCAGGTGTGAGTTACTGCCTTGATTGGATGATTGGTGAGTCGGTGTGAGAGGACATTTAGCCATAAACAATTGGCTACCCTCTTTCTAGTGCCATAAATGTTAACAATGCTGGATACACCAACATTCAGTGGATCTCCCCAGTATGATGTCAAAAATAGACCTCACACCATTTGGTGTAGGAGTCTCGTTCGGTATGATGGCCGAGTTGCCATTGTCTTAAAGGTTTTCCTTAGCTCTTTCTTGTTAGCACACGACAGTGGTCTGCTTTGTTTTTGAACATCGAGGTTCATGTGCCTGGTGAGCGCTTAGTGTTACTTGTGTGAAGGTTCTTTCACTGCAGAGGGAGAGGGTGGAAGTGAGTCTCAAGTCGAAAAGGAATAGCCCCAACTCTATCAAAGGCAGACAACACAATAAGACATGCGCAGCTTCCAGTGGAGTAGTCCACATGGATGAGGCAGTCATAGACACACAGTAAATGGATACAACATACAACACCCAATGGAGTATTCCACTTGAGTATGATGATATTTATAACAAGTTTTTTAGAATGGTTTTATTGAGTGTTCAGTTGGATACCCCACATGGGTAGGACAACATTAGCAACTTATACAACAAAGTTTTGTAAGCATATGTATTAGAACAACCGAAATAGTTCAAAGAGTTTTAACATAGGTTAAAGAAACATGCATTACAAGTGTCCAAAGAATCGTTTTACAAACAAATACAATACATGTGTGAAAATGTGTTAGCCCATTATCAGGCTTCTCAATTAAGTGAAAGTTCCAAGACACATCGGTACACCATACATGACTAACCCGGATAACAGGCTGTTGGATCCACTGCTCACACCTCAAAGAAAATACTACAGACTCTCAAGGCTGTGTGGGAGGAGCCAAGGTGAAAAGTATTTTGCATGTACAAATGAGAGGTATTTATAGCCAAGGGTAAAACTAGCCCTTGTGACTATTCGACTTCCCTCATGACCATTTTGACTTACATGACTCTTCAACTTTAAATGTGGGTCTCTTAGACTTCCACATTACATTACATCAATTACAATAGTGTGGCCCATAGTAATGATGTGGAAGAGATGACTCACGACATGACTCAACCCGACAGAGCCGGTATGTTCATGTTGTTGGCAGTGTGCATGTCAAGCTGCAGTGCTACTGAGTGATGAATGTGTTGTTGGTGTATCATAGATTCAGCTCCGCATGACAATGTGTGCAGAGTCTTTGATCGTCTTAGTGTTCACTTGATGTTGCATGTGCATTTTTCTCCTTCGCTTGTACTTTGGCATGCTCCATGTGTTCATCTCTTCACGAACAAATCTCTTCAAATGCATTCCTTGTTTGTTTGTTCGTGAAGCAATCTCCTCAGACACGGTCCTTGTTCATTCCATTCATCATTGTGTCATGCCTCATCCATGTACCTGTATCTGCAACCATTCATGATGAGATGAAATCAAATCTATAAATCTCCTATTCTACCATGATGCATTGTCGTTCGCTCTCATATGCAGGTGACCGCGAGAGAGGACAAGGCTCTAAAATTCTACAAGGAAAATTTCAAGCTGGGTTGCATGCTTTGGGTATTGTTCATGGAAATTGTCCATAGGTCACTCAGATGCTAGGATGGGCATTCCATATCAGTAGTGAGTATCCACGGGCCGTAGCTCAGCTAGAGGGCAGATCTGCCCAAATTGTTTAGGGAGATAGTGCGGGCATCAGAGGAAGACTTGCAGTGAAAGCTGCATACTTTCTCCGGGGAGATGGTAGAATGTTGTAAGAGGATGCTAGAAAAAACTACGCAATGTTGGGTAGCTGGCCTACTAGACATCCTTGCACAATTTTTGAGTTACCAGGATGCTGGGCAGCTAGGGGATTTTTGATGAAAATTGCACAGATTTCGGGAAAGCAGCAGGGCAACTAACTTGGCTGGAAAAAATGTGCAATTTTTAGAGGGAGACAGTGACATACATAGTTTGTTTGTCTTGCATGTCTATGTAGTTTCTTCAATGAGCGGAGCAAGCATGCTTTGCAATTTTTGTGCAATTTTTTGAGGGAGTGAGTTCAGGGATCCGTACCTAGTCAAACTCTATGGTTAACCAGCTAGAGGTGTGGTTGATGTGCTTGTGGGCAACACAGATTGAAATGGCTTACTAAGCAACTTATGCACTGTTCTTGATGACAGTCAGTTTGGTTAATTTTGGGATTGCACAGGGTAGGTTTCCTCAGGGGCAGTCTCAAGCTCTGTGCAATTATGGGTAGCAATACATGACCATTGAGGGCTAAAACTGTATAATGCAGCTCAACATATGTCGGGTTGTTGGAGGATGGTTTAATTGACAGATCTCAAGAAAATGACCAAGTGTGTGAACGAGTGACTTCATACATGAGTGACCTTGCAAACACACTTAACATGACCTCAAGAAAATACACCTTGAACCAATAAGACAACATACACTCAGTGTGACTGACCGACAGTGTGAGCGACAAGCGCGCCACTTGTGATAGATCATCGAACGACCGTGATGATGCTTGCGTGATATTGCATACAAATTCGTGTGTGCGTATGATGGATGTTTGTGAAATGTTTGGAGGGCGTTGTAGCTATTACAACATAATATTTGAGTTTGATTATTCTATTATCTTGTTCATTTTCCATTATTTTATGGAATTTCAATTTATTTGCAGGTTGTGCTTTCACGGCTCAACTCAGTAAGTGGTATGAGGGGTTTCAGGAAATGTTTTTGTTATTGGTGAAAATGCAAAGTGAAAAGCTTTAAATTGAAAAGTTCAATGGTAGTAATAGTTTTGAGCTATGGAAGATTAAGATGCAAGATATCCTCATGCAACAAGGAGTGGGAAAGGTATTTCTAGGCACGGAAAAGAAACCTATGGACATGGATAATGATGACAGGGAGGACATGGATGCAAGAGCCATTAGTGTTATTCATTTGTGCTTGGCAGATGATGTTTTGTTTAACATCATCGGAGAGAAAATAGTTGCAACCTTATGGACCAAGTTAGAAATACTTTATATGACAATGTACTTGACGAACAAAATCTACTTGAAACGGTACTTATACAATTTATAGATGAAGGAAGGTACAAATATCTTTGATCATTTGACTTCTTTCAATACACTTTTATGTGAGTTTTCTAGTATATATTTAAATCTCGAAGGGGAAGAAGAAGTAATTGCACTATTGTGCTCTCTGCCTGAGCCTTGGGATCAATTTATAACTTATATCAGTTTTAGTTCTATCGATACCATTGACTTTGATGCTATTTTGGGAGATTTATTTTATGAGGAAAATCGGCAGAAATCTAGTCTTGAAACCTCAACATCAAAAGAAATGGTGGCAAGAGGTCTATTAAAAGAAAAATATTAGAATTCCAAGGACACATCAAGATCGAATTCAAGAGGCAAAAAGAGTAAGTTAAAGTGCTGGTACTATAACAAATCAGGGCATCTTAAGAAGGATTGCTAGATAAGAAAGGAACAAGCTACTAAAAAGGACTCTACAAAGGAAGATAATTAAACTGAAATAAGTCTAGGTATTATTGATGAGGTATTGTCCACTTCTATTGTTTCTCAACATCATCATAATTGGTTGCTAGATTCTGATGCTTCGCATCATATGTATCTTCACGGGAATTGTTCTCTTCATACCAATCTATTGATGAAGGTGTGGTTGTTACGAGTAATGATGTTAAATGAAAAACTATTGGGATTGGTAATATCAGGATTGAAATGGATGATGGTACTATTACGAAATTAACGGTGGCGAGGCATGTGCATGAGGTTAAAAATAACTTAATATACTTGGGAGTGTTAGATTTTGTTGGTTATAAATGTATAGTTCAAGGTGGAGTTATGAAGGTGACAAAAGGCATCTTGGTAGTCATGAAGGCTAAAAGGTTTGGGAACCTTTATAAGCTTTAAGGAAGGATAGTAACAGATCATGTAACAGTATCTTCTCAAGGTGCAAGTGACGCTACTCGTTTATGACATCAAATCTTGGGACATATGAGTGAGAAAGTGTTGAAGGTATTGGTTACTTGTAAGTTACTTTCAAGATTGAAATCTCTGAATTTGAATTTATCTAAAAAATTTATTTATGGAAAGAGATCTAGATATAAATTTAAAATAGGAAAACATGTTGGTAAATGTATCCTTGATTTCATCCACTCAGATCTTTGGGGACCATCTCCTAAATTCTCTTTTGGAGGATATTCATATTTTGTAACATTTATAGATGATTACACTGGAAAAGTGTGGATGTTTTTATGGAAAATAAAATCTCACGTATTTGATGCTATTAAGAAATATAGATCTTTGGTTTAAAAGAGCACTAGCAAGTCAATTAAATGTTTGACAACTTACAACAGAACTGAGTTTATTTCAAATGACTTTAAAAATTATTTGAAGGAAGCTCAAACCAAAAGACATATAACCACATTTTATACTCCTGAGCAAAATCGTGTTGTTGAATGCATGAATAGGACTCTTCTAGAAAGAACAAGGAGTATGCTTAGTAATGCCAATTTGCAACATGAATTATGCGCAGAAGCAGTTCTTACAACATGCTATCTAGTAAATCGCTCACCATTAACTACAATTAACTGTAAGATTCTGGAAGAGGTATGGACAGTTCAACCTTGTGATTATTCGAATCTTAAAATTTTTGGATGTGAGTCCTATGCTATTATTCCAAAGAATCCACATTCTAAGTTAGATCAAAAATAAAAAAGACGAAGCTTTGTTGGATATGGTGATGGACTTAAGGGATACAGATTGAGGGATCCTACTACCCACAAAATCATCATTAACAAAAATGTCATATTTGATGAATCGTCAATCATGAAATAAGATGTAGACAGAAAAATGAAAAAGGAAAAAGTACCACAGTTTCAACAAGTTCAATTGGAAACTCAATCATCTTCAAGGGAGGAGAATCATGAAGACGTTCATCAAGAAAATCATAGAAAAGCATATGATGATACATAAATTTATGAGGAAAAACAGTAGCAAATTCTACGAAGGTCTACACGGATCAAATATTTCCTAAAAGGTATGGTGATTTTGCTACATCTGCTCCTTCAAATTCTAATGATGGAGAAACTAGTTGTTATGAGGAAGAAATGGAAATATCTGATAGCGATAAATGGAAAGAAGCAATGAAACAGGAAATGGATTCCTTATAAAGAAATAAGACATGGGATCTCGTGGAACTTACTAAGGACACAAAATTTGTCTGTTACAAGTGTGTTTACAAATTGAAGAAAAGAGTTGATGATATTGTTTAGAAGTACAAAGAAAGACTGTTAGCAAAATGATATTCTCAAAACGAAGGTATTAGTTTCCATGAGATTTTTTCACTAGTTGTTAAGATTTTTTGAACTAGAATTGTGTTAGCATTAGTTACATTACTTGATCTAGAGTTAGAGAAACTAGATGTTAAAATGGTATTCTTACATGGAGATTTGCGTGACGATATATATATGGAACAACCGGAAGGGTTTCCTCAAAATCGCAACAAGAGGTTTGTTTGAAAACTCAAGAAGTCATTGTATGGCTTGAAGCAGTGTCCAAGGAAATGGTACAAGAAGTTTGATTTCTTCATGATGAGCTACAATTTTACCGGAAGTGCGGAGGATACCGTGTTTACTTTAAAAACATGGAAAATGCAATATTCATTATTTCGGTGTTATATGTTAATGATATGATTATTTTTTCTTATGATATTTCAATGTCAATTTTTGTTTATGACATTGTGACATTATTTGTTTGTCACATTGCAACAATGATTTTTGTTTTTTGCAATGTGACATCGATTTTTGTTCATCTCATTTCGATGTTGATATGTGTTTGTCACAATGTGATGTCCATTAATGATCACTAGATTATGATGCCATGTTTTACATGTGTTATCTTTTTCTGTCTCATTGCAACATCCATTTTTGTATCAGGTTTTCCTTCTTCCACATATATTGAGATTAACACATTCTTTTATTTGTTTCCGCAATTGATTTTAGACTTTGTAATAGAAAAATGTTTATCTAATTTTTCCCTCTTATGCTTTTATTAATCTTTCATTCTCACAAAGAGACTTAGAAAATGTTCCAATGAGATTAAGATGTATTTTAATATTTCATGCATTAGAATATTTGATGAATGTGAAACGAAATTAAGTTGTTTGACCAGAAAGACTTATTCTTCAGTTGAGTTAATAAGTCTTATTTTAAAATAAAAATAAAAATTATTCTCTAATTAGAAAAATGATGGAAGTTATCATTAAAAAAAAGAATTTTAGAAGTAAAAAAATGTAAGAGTAAAATATTTAAATCTTATACTTTCAAAAGAAATTTAACATTAAATTTGAATAAACTATTTAGAAATCTAAATTAACTGTACCAAAAAAAAAATTGAATGGTGAGTTTAATAGTCACTCAACAACCCACAGCCACAAGTTTGTTCAGGTTTCTCTTTTCAAGGTTTCACTTATTGGTAACTTAATACAGCTTCTGCATCCCACAGATACGCTACTCTCATAGGAAACTGATCACTAATTTTCATCGCTATGTGGTAACTAGACAAAACAAACGGAATGAAAAGAAAAATATTTATGAAAGCACTTCATAGATTTAATTTGAAATGTGAGAACATAAATTTAGTAAAGATCCATAGTAAAGATCCATGCTGCCCAAATTATATTCTATTATTGAAAGCAAAATTTGCGAGACAATTGCCAAACCACCCACACTAGTACCCAGTTCACGCGAGGCTATCCAAATTCAAAGTCTGTTGCTACATATATAATACCCCTTACCTAGACCTGAGAATGCCCAATCTGTGATCTTTAATTGGTTTCTAAGTTCCCAGCTCCACAAATGTGCGGTTAGGAAATCAGATCTACAACGCCAACTGCGTGTTTATGGAAGTAATTCGATCGATTATTTGTGAGTATATGAAGAGAGGTTCGATATCATATAGCCGCCCTCCTCTGTTTTTTATGGTTTTGATGATCTCCAATCCAATTATTGAAATTCTGTAGTGAATGCAGAGGTCAAGTTTGTTGCATCCTTTCTCACAAAGCAAAGGAAAATTTCGATGGTCCATGATATAATGTCTGAACATACCAACAATGTCTTTCACTATCTCCATATCTTGCAGAATATCAGCTAATCGGCCTCCTTCAATGAGTATTTCTTTGATAAGCGAAAGACCCTTTTCAAGAGCCTCCGAATTATGCCTCCTGTGAGCTTGGGCTTCATGCATTTGTTCCCCCGTAAGACCTTTTTCATCCGATATCTCATATTCTCTAGATATACAGAGAATTACAGCATCAACCAGCGACTTTGCGTAATTGATATGCCGAATGACAGCCTTATTATCCTCAGTCCAGGCTCTTCGCAGTATAGTAACTCCGTGATTCAGATCTTCGCTAGTAATAAAATTCATTGCATGGGTAAATTTATCTATTGCAGTGACAACGCCTTTGGCATTCAAAGCATTTACATAAAATTTAGGTCCAAGAGCTTTTTTAGTGTCTTCACACAATTCATCGAATATTTTGCAATAAAGTCTCAAAACAAGTGTTTGCACTTTCACATAATCACCATGATGAAATGAAACATGCCCAAGAATGCTGATCAACCCTGAAATCAAATCAAATCCCATGGAATTTTCTCCAACGATGTCAGATGATACCAGACCAATAATGTCAACTGTCCTTAGAATTTCTTTACAGATATCCAATAAACCACTCTCGCTGTTGTTCTCTGGATTGCTGTGAAGACGAAGGTATAAGGGCGCTTTGGTAACGATGTGATCAAAATATCTGTAGCCATATAAACATCTGAATGTTTGTATGTTCTTTTTATTGTATTGGCAATACAGACGTATGAGATTAATATTCTTCCATACTATATCCCAACACTGCTTCTGCTTTGTCTGTTTCTCTGAAATTACAGAATTGCGCAACATATTTAGAAGTTGCTTCATCTCGCTCTCATCCAAATTTTTTGTATAGTCAGCAATTATATCGAATTCTGCACATCGGGTATCGGTGAGGACGCTGTGAAGATTGATAAAATCCTTCATCTCTTCCCTCAGTTCTGTCTGAGGGATGGCATTTTTCACATGGAACCATTGTCTGGTGTAAGGGTTTAGAGCTTTATGTGTAGTCTCCCAGATGGTCTCTAAAGTCTTTCTGTTGTACACAGCCTGAGAGAAATCTTGGTCAGGCGGTAATCGAAGTGGGTCATAGAGAAACTCGCCACTAATTATGTCCACATATCTATCAGGCACCTTTTCCATTTTCTTCTTATTCTTTAACAGTGACCGATGAGTTCGAAAGATAAATTTTCTTTTTTGACGAAACTAGGGCTACAATGCACGCGGTACTTCTAAGAGACAGACTAGATGTCACTATTGCGTTTAATCCAGGTTGATTCATGTTCAATTTTCGATTATTGAATATCTTATATATTATAGACTATGGTTTTCTTGTTCGTAAGAATTTTTGGGCCGACGTTTTATGAAAATTTATAAGAGGGTTATATACGGTAAAAACTAGAATAATATGTATTTAAGTTATTTTCACATTAAAAAAAATTGAAGGGAGCGCGCTCTTAATGATATTTATACATCTATTTGGTGTATTGTTTGGTTTTAGTTTTATAAACAGAATGATATTTATTCGAGTCATTTTCACTTAAGAAAATGGCAGATTATTATTTGAGTCATTTTCACTTTAAAAAAAATGGCAGATTATGAGTTTGTGTCTTGCTTGACAAATAAGGTAGCATGCTCTTAATCATATTTATATATCTATTAGGCATATTGTTTGGTTTTAGTTTTAAAATTAATTTTTTATTATGATATTTATACATCAATGTGGTATATTGTTTAGTTTTAGTTTTAAAATTAAATTTTTATTATTATATTTAGAAGATTGTTGGTGATCATTGTGTAAGAAGTTTTTTGGAATTGCAATAAAATTAGTAATAATTATTATGTTAACTCATGGAATAGTTACATAATATTTTCAATAGTAGTTTAATAAAATATGAATTTGAGATTTACTTCAATTTTAATTATGTTTTTTTTTACTTTTCCATTTAATTAAAAAAATCCATATTCACAAGTGCCCTTGATTCCTTATCCTATCACTTTGTGCCACTTTATATCCTCATCAGACTGAGACTGAGCTAAACCTGCATACTTGGATACTCCTTCGATTTTGCTTTGATCTAGGCCACAACGAAATATTATGATTGGAGCTATAAAGGATTATGAGGAACTATGAAATATTATGATTGACCATGGTTGACCTTGAAAGGTTATGATTGTGAAACATTATTATTGAATTTGGTTGACTATGGTTAAATATGTTCAATCTATGGTTGACAAGACTCGATTATGGTCACATATGGTTTACCATGTTGCATATGGTAGACCATGGTTCAACTTGCTTAATAATGCTAACTATGGATGAGTATGTGATGGAGGTGCATCTAACCTAGCTCAATTGGTTATTAGATGAGTTATTTAACTATGGTAATTAAGGACGTGAATCTAAATTCAGTTTTCGGGTTCAATTTTCAATTTTTGGTTCAAGAATTTGGGGCATCTTTGCAAACAGGCTTGAGCATTGTCTAGATCCAATTAACATAACTATAGAATCGAATTCAAGTAATGGAAGTGTGTCCTCAAGGTAGTTTATGTTTGCACAGATACTATAGCATCAATGCATGGTACTAGCATCCCATTCATATCTTCGATACCTCCACCCTTTCTCATTTCGATAGCATAGTATTCTAAAGTTCAAGGAAGTACATTGTGATTCTTATATAATATTTTGGGCTTGCATCTCACTTCCTTGCTCCATAAGTTGTTCGCAATATTTCTAGAAATTTCATTATGGAGCATAGGAGATCACTAGTTTGAAAGGCTATTTTTGTTTGTTTGTTTAGATAGGCCCTGATATTGACATGTAATTTTTAAGTGTTTGGAGCATTTGGAGAAATCACCACTAGAGCATCCATTTAAATGTTAGGTGCAATGTTAAGTTATTAATGTTTGGAGATTGATCTATATCATGGAATTTATTTGTTTAGCATTGGCATAGTGGGGAGCCATGGATGCTACGTGTAATTGATCTCTTGAAAAAAAAATTGAAGGTGTGTTTTTCATGGTTTTCGTTACAAACAATGCAACAAAAAAATATCGGAACAAAATTCAAATCTTCTTTCATTGACCGATAAAGTTGCCTAAAATTTGTGAGGCTATTGATTCATTCAAATGCCCTTTGGTAACTTAATTGTGCCATTGAATTAACTTTAAAAAAAATGTCATGAAGCTTTTCTCGCAGGTCATCAGTTGAGGTAATATTCATAATCATAAAATCCAAGGGAGGATTTATTAAGTGCTAAAATGAACAAAGATCCTTGTATAAGTTGAGTTGAAGTTTGAGTGTCTGCCAATTGTAAAATTCAAGTCAAAGAGTCATGTAATTGATCAAGTTGTTAAGTGGATGTCATTGTAATTAAAAATATCAATATTTCAGAGTCAAAGTACACCAAGGTCCATGATGTAAAAGTCTGGAGTCAGAGAGTCATAAATTCAAGTCAAGATTTTGAGTGTTTGAATGTAGTGGGTGCATGATCAGTAGAGCTCGACACCCAAATTCTGACCTAAGTGTTGGAAGGATAATTTGAAGAGCTACTAAAATTGTTGTTTGCATAAGAAAGGAGAAAGAAGTACTTTGGAGTGAGTTTCAAGTGAAAGGAATCATTGACCAAGTTTAGAGGAGATAACTTGATAAAGTTATTCAATTGTAGGTTATAGTGAATAAGGTGAAGTTCACGAAAGGAGAAGAATACGAAGATGCAGATTCCAAAGAAAGGCTATCATAATGCCATAGCAGTTGGCATTGGTGATGATGATAAAGTGATTGTTGAATTAAACATACGGCTTGACATGCTAATAGAATTGTTACAAAGACACACACATGGATGTGTAATAAAGCGAAGAGTTAAATGGCCAATTAAACAATTGATGGAACGAATACTGGAGAAGAAATTGAAAGTTTTAGAAGCGGAGAAATGCCAGACAAATATATATTATATATCTATCTATCATATATATATATATATATATTATATATATATAAATATATATATATATATATATATATATATATATATATATATATATATATGAACGAGAGAAAGGATCATTGCTTCGTGATGCGGATGATGAAAGTATGGATATTGACACCAATAAGAAAATTGAAGAAGATGAGGAAGAATTAGTGGACAACTTGAAGGATTGTATGCTACATAAGAAAGGAAGTGAAGAAGCCATAAGCGAGACCTTGCAGTCTGATCATTTTGAAACTAATAATTATTTAGTGTTTGCAAATAGTGGAAATTTGCAAGAAAGTGAGAGTAAACTGGAAATTAAGGAAGCTTAGGAACCATTGCAGGAAACTATGTGTGTCTGCAAAGGCATATAAATGGAGATTTTTGGTGCAAAAATGGATTTTTTAGATGATTGGTTAGACAATACAAAGAACAATTATGAAGAAAATGAAATGATGATGGGATGCAACAATTTCACAGAGAAGGAAGACGAGGTTTCAATGAAGAAAATTCATCAACAAAATGGCAGCCATAAGCATGACTTCCAGGACAAGAGGTTGAGAATGATAGAAGATGAATGTTACCCTAGTGAATGCATGGAGGACAATTGTCATTTTCAACAAAGAATGGGTGATGTTTAGTAAAAAGAAGACAAGTTGGACATGACAATTGAAGAGGACATGATAATCATTTCCTAGTTCGGTCATCTGTAACTTAACCATATTTTGCCTCATCTCCTTTATCTTCTGATTTGATTGATGCAATGTGTGTAGTGAACTAACTGTATTCTCCTCATCGACTAGTTGAAGGTGGCCAAGTTAATTGGCCACCTTTGCTTATAAAACCAACTCTTACACAATCCTACAATTTTTATCATGTTATGCTAATGAGAGAGTTGAAGCGAGATGACATACCTATGGGTAGGATGCCTTGATGATGTTGCTTGTTTGAGAATGATGTATGTGATGTGTATTTCTTGCATATGCTTTTTTTCTTATATTGGCCTCCTTTGATGCTTATTTCCCTTGATGTGCAGGTACTCGAGGGTGATGTTTATGATCTTGCTACTTCCGCTAAGCCCTAGAGGAGCTTTGTTGACAATAGTATCTCTATGCTAAAGATGACTACAACCTGTGAAATTTCTTTTTGTGGGACCAACTGCTACAAGATTTCCTATCGAAAACCTACTGGATGTCTTGTAGTTGCCTCTCCTCTAAACTTTCATTCCTTCACTTCTGGAGGATGAGATTTTTCATTTTTTTAATATAGAACTTTGTTCACCAAAAAAAAATTGTGCTAGTTAAGATTATGGTATTAATACACAAACCAAATACTATAAATGAATGTCTGAAATTTTTGGACCAATACAACAGAACATGGTAACTATGGGAGGGGCACAACACCATATATTAAGAATTATTTTTCACTTGAAAAACTTCAATAGTAGGCCAAAAGATACGGCTAATCCTCACACTTAGGTATTCTCATTTGTCTTTTTGAGAGTATGCTCTTGCACCAAATCATTTAAATTTATGTTGATAGTATTGTTTTGCAACAAATTATTTAAATGTGTTTATATAATATTCCCAAATTTAAAGGTATTCAAATAAGTTTGTTCAATGGAGCTCTACAACCTAGTATGGCAGTAGATCTCACATAAAAATGCAAACATGTATTTAACATTTTTAATATAATGTTAGCCCTATTTAAAAATAGATATAATTATTATTATGTATAAGCACAATATAAATTTAAAATATAAAGAGGTTTACCAACACTCAAAGAGATCTATGGTAAATAAATAAATATAAAACAAGTATAAAGAGATATGGTAAATAAATAAAAATATATCAAATAGAATTCGAAATCAACATTTAATTATATACTAGGCTTATGGCTGAAATACCATGGTAAATAAAAGAGATATGATAAATAAATATCAATAAAAATAAACCATAGTTATGGCAAATAAATAAAACTTCTTTTTATATTGACTCCATAAACCTCTTTATACTTACTAAGAAAAAGAGAGGGAGGAGGAGGGTAATGGGCGAAGAGAGAAGATTGGAGGGAAAATAGAGAGAGAGAGAGATGGGGAAGAGAGAGGGAGGTAGGAGATAATGGGAAAGAGAGGAAGTATGAGAGAGAAAACTTGACATAGAGGAGGAGAGAGGGAGGGATAGGGAGTTACATTTGGAGGGGGGGAGAGGGAGGGAAGAAGAAATACATAGAGAGTGAGAAATTGAGAGAGGGGGAGTGACAAGGGAGAGATGGAGAGAGAGTGTGTATGTTTGGGGGTGAGATAAAGAGACAAAGAAGAAGAGATGGAGAGAAATGGGGAGAGAGGGATAGAGGAGAGAGGGAGGGATGCAGTAAGATAGCTGGAGGGTGAAGTAGGAGAAAGAAATAGAGAGAGAAAAGTTGAATAGATAGGGAGGGAGTGATTGAGGAAGATGAGAGAGAGGTAGAGAGGACAACAAGAGGGAAGAGAAGACAGAAAGAAAGACGGAGTGGGGGGGGGGGGGGGAGGTGAGATGGAAGGAGAGGAGGAGGGAAGGGATAATTAGATAGATTGGAGAAAGATAGTGTAATGTTTTTGCGGGTGATATAGAGAGCAGGGAGAATGAGAATTAGATGAAAGTGAATAGAGGGAAGAAGAGAAATATAGACAAAGGGAGGGAGGGACAAAGATATTCATAGATATGGAGTGAGAGAGTGTGTGTGTTTGCGGGGGGTGAGATAGAGAGACAAAGAAAGAGAGATGAAGGGATATAT
>APFE031015845.1:73117-103210 GCA_000404065.3 Pinus taeda
ATGCATTGATTTTAGTGTAGATGGTGATTTCTAATCCTATTTGTTTGCTTGCACTAGATGCATTGATTTTAGTGTAGATGTTGATTTCTAATGATATTTGATTGCTTGCACTAGATGAATTTGTTTCAATGTATATGATTTCCAATCCTATTTGATTGCTTGCACTAAATGAATTGATTTAAGTGTAGATGGTGATTTATAATCATATTCGATTGGTTGCACTCGATGCATCGATTTCAATGTAGATGTTGATTTCTAATAATATTTTATTTCTTTCACTAGATGCATGATTTAAATGTAGATTATTTCTAATCCTATTTGATTGCTTGCACTAAATGCATTGATTTTAGTGTAGATGGTTATTTCTAATCCTATTTGATGGCTTGCATTAGATGCATTGATTTCAGTAAAGATGTTGGTTTATAATCATATTTCCTTACTTGCAATAGATGCATTAATTTCAGTGTTGATGTTGGTTTATAATATTATTTTCTTACTTCCACTCAATGCATTGATTTGAATGCAACTATTGTTTTCTAATCCTATTTGATTACTTTCATTAAATGCCTTGATTTCAACTTAAATGTTGTTTTTAGTCTTATTTGATTGCTTGCATTAGATGCATTAGTTTCAGTGTAGATGTTGATTTGTAATTTGATGTAATTGGATGTATGATGGTATATTAATTTTAAAGTGATTGGATTAACATTGTTCATTGATTTTACTATAAGCACAAAGAATTATTGACAATGTACATTGATTTTTATGTTATAGTAATTCAACCTATAAATATTGGAGAGAAAGAGAGACAAGGTATGATGTTTACTACACTAGCTTGAGCTAAAGATTTAAATGGTTTATGATTTAACATGTCCTTTTCATATAATCAATATGAAAATATGAAAAAAGTAACAAGGGTGAAAATAAGAATATTAGAAGAAAATAGGTTGATATAAATCACAATGAAGACTATTTGTAATTGACTATATTCTTATTATTCACATTTTCTATCATTCAACACTATTACATTGTCACTTTACATTCAAAAATTTTGTTTCATCATTAAAGTTATTAACAATATGTATCATCTCAAAAAACTAAGGTAACTAAGTAAATTTAAAATTAAAATGACCATATTAATTTGAGACCTATTTAGCATATTTAAAATGATTATATTAATATTATATGAATTTACATATTATTGATAAAATTAATCATATGTTCATTACATTTTCGTTGGCCACACATGATTGAAACCTACCTACATCCATCTTAGCTCCAATATCAAGTGCCGAGAGGGATCAAATCTCTCAAGGTGCAAACCTATCCTCAAGGTTTGCACTAAAAAAAGAGGTGCAAAGGTTTGCACCTCGAGAGATTTGATCTCTCTCTGCACTTGATAGATCCTGAGTTAAGATGGATCTAGGTTGGTAGTCCTCATTCAATGAAGTTTGTATCAATATTGGTAGGGAATTTGTGAATATCAATGTACTCCTCGATCTCTTCCCTTGTGTGTATTTGAGAGATGGAATTTTACCTATTAAGAACCCTCTAATTTCACATATGTTCTCTAAAGTTTTCTCATTATAGATAACACAGATTGAATCCATGTGAAGGAAAATGTGAAGGTGACATCCATCCTTTACATAGTAATGACAATGTGAAGGTGGCATTCCCTCCCATCACAATACAAAAGGATAAAATCTAATGCAATTAGGTGTGCCACTAGAAAAACTAAGTAGTACTAAGTATGTTAATTGTTATTCTTTGGATTTTATTGGTGCAAACAAAACGTAATGCTACAACATGAACTTTAATGTACAAATATATGGTTTTTAAAGAGAGGAAGTTCTTATGTATAGTTTTACATCACATTTTGGACTGCATTCTAGGGACTCCATAATTGAGATCCTTGAAGAGGGACTCACTTGAAAGAAAGTCAAATGTAAAACAAACACACATATATTCCTCTCTTTAACAATTTATACCTCTCAACATGGATTCTTTGAATTCAAATATATGGGTTAAATAAGTATATACAATTGTAATTTAAAATTGATATACAAATTATACAAATATATAAAAGATAAATTTAAAATAGAAGTGAATAAATTTATTGTTTTTTAAAGTAAAATGAACTGTAATGTTCTCTTTATTTTATTTTTTCAAATTATAATCATATTTTTATTTCTAAACAAATATATTATTTTCTTAGAACTTCCCAAATTTTAGAGAGAATTATAACTTATTATCAACTCACCATATAGACATTAGAGTCGACTATGATAGAAAAGTCATTAGATTCCTCAATAATACCTGTCTATATACTTCTTATTTCAATATATTCTTCACCTCTCATCATTGTACTATGAGATTTTGTATTAAAAACAAAATATATCTCTCATCCTTATTGAATAATAAGGAACTAAGGGCAATCGAGATGTTGGAGCGGATTTGAATTAGTTGGCTAGGCCCACAAGTTGAGAGAACCAAATATATTCTTCATTTGGCATGTAGGTTGAAAGGACCCTTGAAACCTACTAGTGAGGTCACTGTTCCTTGTTGGGATGACTAACTTGGTTAGTTAAAGTAGCTAACCAGTTGTAACTATCAAGTGTATAGTATAAATATGAATTTTAATCACATGAATGTAAGAGATGGATATCATGGATTAATATAAGAAGTGATTTTCTTGGTTGACCACTACTTTTGTTTCTATCTCTTTACTCTTTCTTTTATATGTGATTGTAGTTCTAGCTTTACTTAGTTCCTTCTTCGTTATAAGGATTACCAATGTATAATTTAAGTACACTACAACAACACTCCTTTCAACACTCATTTTATAAAAGTATAAGCTAGCATTGATAGTAATATTATTGACCAATGGATGCTTAGGAATCAAAATCTCTTAAGGCACTCATGAAATAGAGTAATGGAATATTTACAATATTAAATTCCTAGTATCTAGCCGATAGAGTAGGAAACATATTTTAATGAACACAACAGAAATTTGATGTTTCTTTAAAATAGGATCATTCACTAAAAATATTACTCAGTAGCTATAAGTTCTACAACAATGGGATTCGGTCACAGCTATGCAAAAATGAATATGTAGGCATAAAGACATGTGGTGGAATAGAATATAATTATTGTAATTTATTGGTTTGCAATATTGGTTTATCAATAAGATGGAGGTTTGATATATAATGTTTTTAGCATGATATGTGACATTTCTTTAAACCTGCAAGTTAGATATAAAGAATATGAATATTTTCCTACAATATATTAATTCAACAAAACATGAAACTACAACTGAAAGAGTACTTGTAGCAACTTTGGTCATGAGAAATTATACT
Organism: Pinus taeda; assembly: GCA_000404065.3. Lineage (NCBI taxonomy): Eukaryota > Viridiplantae > Streptophyta > Pinopsida > Pinales > Pinaceae > Pinus > Pinus taeda. The sequence goes on from APFE031015845.1 coordinate 76,474, forward strand.
AATCTTGGAAAAACAGATGGAAAAAGAAAATCACAGTGAAAGAGTGCAAAGAGATAGTCTCATCATCCTTTACCACCTTGCAGATAAGTTGTGCTCATCCTCATTCAATCATCATAGTTACTATAAATAAGATCCAATATATGTATTATATGAATTCAAGGTTCATCTATTGTATATCATATATGAATCATCATTTGCTAAGGAATATCCTCTTTCCCTCAATTATTTCTAGTACATGTTTTTTTCAATGTAAGCCCACTTAAAGGGTTATTGATACTTCGGGGGAAGGATTTATATTAAAGGAAAAAAAATCCAATCTAAGTGAAACCATATATTTTTATATATTATATGTATCATTCTACCATACTTGCAACTTCACTGAAATCTTGATATTGAAATGGATCTCTCCCTACCTCTCTCTCTTATAACTACTTTATTAAATCCTCCTCTTTTTTTCATAAGCCAACAAAATTTCTAGCCTTATGTTTATGATCATGTGTTCAGAATAGAAGAATCTATCACACTACATATCATTTTCAAGGTGCACCCATCAGCACACTTTCATCAATAAGTATTATATTCCTATCACTAGTCAAGTAATTGTTATCTTTCCCCTACCTATAGGATTGAATTATACTCATTGTGATGAGGATGTGTCGGGTTTCCCAAATATTCCCCAAATACCCCAGGATACCCCGTATAAAATCCCACAACTTTATTTCCATCCACATTCTGGAAATTCATAAATTTTATTTAAAACGTGCAATCATAACAGAAACTATTGATTCTACTTCACAATTGCCATGAGAGAGTCTTTTTTCCCTTTATAATCCATTTTATCACCTTAATCAACTCACATGAGCTTCAACTTCTCAAGGGCACAACTAGTAGGCCAAAACCAACTATCAAAGCTCTGTATGCATCCCAAAAAAAAATTTGTAGGCGCTAGGAAATATTTTAATAGCGCGTTGTGAAATATTGTTTTCATAGAGCTTTCAGAAAATCAGCTTTTCACATTCCCGGAAAGATGAATCGCCTTTATCGTCTGCAAGATCGGTCCTCCAAAGTCTTGGCTTGCTCCGTAAAACAACCCAAAATTTATTATTTTCCTCCTAATTGGAATTGCAACGCTAGCATGTTTTCCCCTCGAAACTAGTCACAAAAGAGGTTTTGAAAACATTCACACCATAGGGAGCTCAAGTTTCCCTATAACAAATCTCCATTCACTTTAAGGACTATACCTTCACACTCTGACACAAATACCATTCAGCCATCATTAAAAGGATATGACACACCTGAAATAGGGTACTCTGGCTCAGCACACATTATGATCCTTCACATTTGAAAGCATGCAAATTTAATCAATTCTAATGGCTAATGCGCAAATGGGTATCGACCATCCTACATATGCACACCACACAACCACCTATATTTTGCATGGACTAATATAAACCACCCACACACATAGTGACTTATAGTCTTCATCGAGTTGACATTCTTCAACAATTACAACACAGGGTCTAGTTCATGACATTAGTGCTCTATCTTACTCACCAACACTTTCTCCTCCCAAAACACAGCAGGAACTCTGACATGGGTTTGGAACAATTACACCACAACACCAACATTACATGACTAATGAACATGACAGTTAAAGCTATAGGGAATAATATCAATTGATTCAACGAATTATAGGGCTCACAATTGTACACCAACAACACATGAATTCTACAATGTTGATGTGTTGTTACAATGTACCAGCAACAATAATATACATCTTTATTAATACCAATAACATATCCCAAACACATCAATGAAAACTATGACCACAACATGAAGTTACGACCTCACATGAACTGATGTACAGACCAACAACATGATCAGCCAATAGTACGCAAAGGTATGAAGTTATAACTTCATACACTCATAGTAAACATCCCATATTCAAGATTCATCTAATCCAAAGCATCAATATGACCTAAAGACGTACAACGATGACACATTTCTCGATAAATTTTGAATCTTGACAAATGCAAATAACCAATTTCATTAATAATTGACAAACAAAGGAAAATACACGCACATAAGCACATAAACAATATGTTTCATTAATCAAATTTTTCATACAATAAGCTTTCCATATTTTATAATGTGGGAATGTGCAACCTAGGCCTCTCATCCTCTGCCTCTCCTCCTAGTGTTGGAGCTACTCCTATCTATTGTTTCACATCTTCCTCTTCTGTACACACCCCTCTTCTCTACTACTCATTTCTTTATAAGGAAAGCTAACATGGGTAAATAGGAGTCACAAGTAATAGCTCATTTCCCCTTCTCACAAATATGGGAAATTGAAGCTACATTAGTTACATTTACATTAGGAAATATTTCATATAAATAACAAAACGTATTTCCAAATGTAAATATCTAAAAAACATTAAAATTTCGCGTTACATCACAATGTGATGTTCCCATCACATTGGCAAGCCTCGATTTAGTCTTCATTGAAATTTGTGCTCCATCTATACACCTACATCATAATTCCAAGGTATAAAATACATGACCTCCTCATCATATGCATCTGGTCTTCTTGTGACAACTCCAAATCATGAGCTACAACACACCTCCTCTCTACTAACAGGTCTCCACCTTGTTGTATGATACCTCACCCAACTTTCTCCTGTGTTTGGTCTTTGGGCATCCTCGTGGTTCTCTTCTTCGAAACCCTGTGATCACTCCTTTTTCTAGACTGCTACAAATCTCCAAACCTTCCTCAACTGTCAACTAAAAAGTGAAACAAATCCCTTACAAGATTCTTACTCAACTTGTACCTTCTTCTACTGCTTTCGGTGTGAACTCTAAAATTTACTTGCTTCCAAAATTTTCAACTTTCCAATACAACATATGGTTTCTCTTCACACAACCAACTATAAATTTCTGGAAACTCAAACCTTGGATGAAATTTTAGTTTCATCTACCTCATCACATGTGTTCATCACCCTTAGGATGTTCTTCCGTGGCTACACCAAAAATTAGTTGAGCTTTTACTCCACTAAGAATTTATCTCTATCTCAGCTTCACCTGTGACAAATTCATTTTCACTCTCTTATGGATACTTCTTCGATAACCACGGTCTTCCTTATCCTTTTGTAGTAGTCCTCTCATCATCTCTAGTTGAAATTTGGCTCCAACTACTTCTCTGTCAAATTTTTCCTAACTTGATCTACTATGGATTCTCTTTGAACCTTTACCATGACTCTCAGTAGCAAAAAATATCTCTCTTCCATGAGCTTCTCCCTACTAACTATAAGCTGCATGAAAGCCACTACAACAAGTTGGCTCCATCAACATGTTTATAAATACCATACTAAGTTCTTGCAAGCATAGTCTTCTCATGGTATTTCTACTGACTCCTTCCTCTAGAATCTTCATTTGAGCACTTGCTACTCTTATGGCTTCTACATCCAATTGACTCACCTTCTTTCTCTAAGAAGTTTTTTTCGTCACTTCCTACCACAAGGTTCATTGCCATCATCCTCGATTGCAAGAACTCATCATTTTACTATGAAATTTTGTATTAAAAAAAAATATCTCTCATCCTTATTGAAGAATAAGGACCAAAGGTAATGGAGATGTTGGAGAGGATTTGAATTAGTTGACTAGGCCCACAAGTTGAGAGCACAAAATATATTCTTCATTTGGCATTTAGGTTGAAATGACCCTTGAAGCCTACTAGTGAGGTCACCGTTCCTTGTTGGGATGACCGACTTGGTTAGTTAAAGTAGCTAACTCATTGTAACTATTAAGGATATAGTATAAATATGAATTTTAATCACATAAATGTAAGAGATGGATATCATGGATTAATATAAGAAGTGATTTTGTTGGTTGGTCACGACTTTTGTTTCTCTCTCTTTCCTCTTTCTTTCATTTCTGACTGTAGTTCAAACTTTACTTAGTACCTTCTTCATATAAGGATTACTAATGCAGAATTTCAATCGACTACAATAACACTCCTTCAACACTCCTTTTATAAAAGTATAAGATAACATTAATAGTAATGTTATTAACCAATGGATTCTTAGGAATCAAATCCTCTCAAGGCACTCATGAAATAGAGTAATGGAATATTTACAATATTAAATTCCTAGTACGTAGCCCATAGAGTAGGAAACATATTCTAACCAATGCAATAGAAATTTGATGTTTCTTTAAAATATGATCATTCACTGAAAACATTACTCAGTAGCCATAGGTTCTAAAATAATGGGATTAGGTCACAACTATGGAAAAATGAATATATAGGCATAAAAACATGTGGTGGAATAGAATATTATTATTGGAATTTATTTGTTTGCAGTATTAATTTAGCAAGAATATGGAGGTTTTATCTATAATGTTTTTATGATGATATGTGACTTTTCTTTAAACCTGCAAGTTAGATATAAAGAATATGCATATTTTCCTACAATATCTTAATTCAATAAAACACCAAACTATGTTTCAAAGAGTACTTGTAGAAACTTTGGTCATGAGAAAGTTGACTAATGTTGGAAAAATGGATGGAAAAATAAAAAAATTCATACCGAAATTGTGTGAAGATATAGTCTCGTCATCCTTCCCCACCTTGTAGATAAGTTGTGCTCATCCTCATGCAAGCTCCATAGTTACTATAAATAAGGTCCAATATATGGATGAGATTAATGCAGGTTTATTTTATTGTATATTAGAGGGGAAACATCATCTGCTAAGGAGCATCCTATTTCCATGAATTATTTCTAGTAGATGTTTTTTTTTTTTTGCTAAAGCAAGAGACGTGCCTTATTAACATTAAATCAAACAAAAATTACAATATGTACATACTCCATCACTCTATTTGGTCATAGGTAAAAATGAAAATGCTCTTCTTGAGCCTATCCCTCCATTTCCCAAAATTACCCACCCAACCCTTTTTGATAACAACCCCATTAATTCATCAGGCATCACAGGTTCTATGAGCCCTCCCCACATGTACAATCCCTTCCTATCTTTCCCTCGCTGCAGTTTGATCATGCCTTTGATCTAAAAGCCTAGATATCCCCCGCACCATGAAGAGGTAAGAAAATTAACCCTCGGGCCCCACCAAACTGCTTGCTCGATCCAGAGCATTGATCTGCCTTTCTCCATCGGACAGCTGAGGTGAATTTCACGCACCCCAAACCATCGAACTTTAGTAAGCGATGAGTGTGGTTTTTGGACTACGCCCTCATCCACGTGTCATGCTCTGTATGGCATCACTGCCAAATTTCTGAAACCACCTTTGTCACGAAAGTGGTGCAATCACTTCAAAACCACTCCGATAGCAGTTTTGACTTCTGCCACTGTAAAATTAGGTGATATTGTTGCTTAAACTCCTGCTTTTGTCTGTTACCTATGATATTCCTTTTGTCTAAGAAACTGTTTCGCTTGTCACTGAGAATTTTTTGGATTGTGGTCAGCTTGACTACTAAGGCCAACCGTGGCTCACCTTCCATCATAAACCTCTTTGTCCACCATTGTGAAACCCTTTGCCTTATGTCCACTACGAGTTGGATTCTTTCATTTTGCTCCTATACCCCTTTTTGTCCTGCTCTTCCTGGTTATGATAGAGTTTTCTCAGGTTACTCTACGCCATTGTGCTCCACTCCCTTAAAATTGCGCTATCCTTGCAGCTAACACCCTGGTTGGCTAGAATGTCTACCAATTTGTTGGACTTTCTTCGTACATGAATGAATCTGAGAGTACGTATATCCTGTAGATGTACTTTAATTTTATGAAGAACCCGAGTTAACCTCTAGTGTTTTGTGACCTTTTCTAGCCCTGTTCCATTACTGATTCGCTTTGCTACGTTGATGAGTAACTATGAATCCGCTTCTATAATGGCATTTTGGCAATTGTTCTGTGTAAAAAATTCTAAGCATTGTTCCAACACCATTAGTTCTACCATGTTGTTTGTGGCTTTTCCTAAGTGTCCATGGAAGAGGGAGATTATGCTACCTGTATCATCCCTAAGAAATCCCCCAAATCCATCCTCTCTTGGGTTGCCTTTAGAAGCTCCATCAATGTCGTACTTTAAAAAACCTTCAGGGGGAGGATACTAGAGCTCCTCCACCTCTTCTTTCATGCTTATTTTACTGTCTAGACCTTGTGGAATAAGCCCCTACATGCCTAACTGCTAGAGAATTCTTAACTCTTCTACTGAGGGAGGATTTTTGGGGAGATCCCTTACTATGGTACCAATTGTCTCCTTAAGTTGTTTTAAGATCAGCTCCACCAGGCAAAGAGAGGTAGTCTTTACCTCTTTGAATATTCTTTTGTTTCTTTCTTTCCACACATTCCATATAATGAAACTTGACAAGAGATCCCAGGCAGAATTGAGAACTTCATTATCTAAAAAATTATTCCTCTAGTTGTTTAGAGTGTTAGTAATACTTTCTTTGTCTCTATCAGACTGATTGAAGATGTTGGTGAAAAAATGCCATATCATGGTGGTGAAACTGCAGTTTTTGAGAAGATGATCCATAGTCTCCTCTTGAGCTTCACAGAGTAGGCATCTCGAGGGCCCCAGCATACCCCTTTTTTTAAGGTTGTCCCATGTTAAAATTTGTTCCTCCATAGCTTCTGCCAAGTTTTATTTGGAACTTGGGTTCCAGATCAAGGAGAGTACCTTTAGCTTCCTTGATATTAAAGTTACCCTCTTTGTTGTTACCCCATCTCAGTTGATCATGTCCTTCAATTACTAAAATCATCCTTTGATCCAGCATTCTCTTAAGGGAATCTGCTTTACTGTTGAGGGTTCTATCCTCTCTGCTCTCTATTTTTTTCCATGTTCTCCACTTTCCTGCATTATGTGAATTCTCCCAAAAGTCTTTCACCTTTACTAATCCTTGTTTGTCTGTTTCATACTTGAGGCCCAAAAATTCTTCCTTCAGTAGATTAGGCTCTTGTTGCCATTTTTCCTCCCATAAAAGTGCCATATCTCCCTCTCTGATTTCCCAGAAACTGTTTTTTTGAACTACTTCTTTGTTCTCCCATGCCTTGTTCCATATGGGAGAGCCATTCACTGTTCCTGTCATATGTATGATATCAGAATCCAGCCAGGAATTGGCATATTTTTTCCTTCCAGATGCTTACCCATTACGCTTTAGGATCCTTAACCCACCTCCACCAAAGTTTGGCTCCTAGAGCCTTGCTGAGAATCTCTAGATTATCCAAACCTAGGCCTCCTTGGTTCTTGGGTTTACAAATATTTTCCCAAGAGACTAAAGCCCATTTTTTCCTTGTTTCCTCTTTGCCCCAAAGAAAATCTCATTGAATGTTCCTAAATTGCTGCAAGACTCCTATTGAAGCTGGGAGGGCTCATAGCATAAATATTGGGATAGCTTGGAGAATTGGTTTTGTAAGAACAAGTCTACCAGCTAAATTTAAAGATCGTATTGTCCATTTCTTGACCCTGTCTTGCATTTTAGTTGTTAACGGATCCCATATGCTCTTGTGTCAAGGTTTAGCCGTAAGAGGAACTCCCAAATACTTAGAGGGAAGGGATTTTCTTTGAAAGCCTAAATTCTAGAGACATTTCTCTCGATGGCAATATGAGTGTTAAAGAAAAAGATTTTTGATTTGGAAAGATTGACTTCCATACCTATAGCTTTAGTGAAGTCATTCAAAATTTGTTTGTAAGCGAGTGATTCTTTAACTGTAGGAATTCCTTGTAACATGGTATCATCTACAAACTGTTGATGAGTCAGAACTTGCCCATTCTTTGAGCATTGGAGTCCTTGAATTCTTCCCATTACTCTTGCATGTTTAATGGACTACCCCAGCCCTTCCATCATGAGGATGAAGAGGAAAGGAGAGAGTGGATCTCCCTGCTTGAGTCCCCTGGAGGGGAGAAAAAGTTCAGAAGGAGAGCCATTCACTAAAATTGAAAAGCTAGATGTAGTCACTAGGGCCATGACCCATCTGACCCAATTATGATCAAAACCAAACACTGTGAGTACTTTTTTGATGTATATCCAATTCACTTTGTCATATGCTTTGGCTATGTCCAATTTCATGATCATACCCGCTCTCTTATTGCTTGTTAATGAGTGAACCACCTCATGAGAGCTTGAATTATATTGTCTAGAATTTGTCTACCTTCTACATACCTAGTTTGTTCCCCCGAGACAAGCGTGGGCAACAGGGGTTTGAGTCTGTTAGCCACAACCTTGGAAATTATCTTGTAGAATACAATGCATAAAGTGATGGGCCTATATCTCTCTGGCATTTGAGCATTAGCCTATTTTGGAATAAGGGCGATAAAGGAGGTATTGAGAGCTTTCAAAATGGTCTTTTTCCGCCTTGAATCTTCTACTATCTCAACAATATTCCAATAGGCTTTGAACAAATCTACATTGAATCCATCCGGACCTAGTGCCTCGCCATTTTGCATCTCCTTGAGGACCTCACTAACCTCCTTTTCAGTTACAGGTCTATTGACATTACAGTTATCCTCTCTGGATACCATTTTAGGGATATGTTTAATTAAGTCCTTGATGAAAGGTTCTCTTCCTGAAAAGTTTTCCTTGGAAATGTCATGAAATTTCTTTACTAACACTGCATCTATCTCCTCATGGGATTGATGAATTTGGCCATCCTCATCCTTAATCGAAGAGATTTTGTTGTGAGTTCTGTTTGCAATGGTATATCTATGGAAAAATTTAGTATTATGTTCTCCTTCCTTTAGCCATTGAACCCTAGATTTTTGTTTCCAGAAAAATTATTCTTGTTTGCACAACATCTCCCATTCTTGGTGATACTTCTCTGCTAGATCATTTTTTTCTTTATCAGAGCCATCCTTGATCAAAGCTTGATTGAGCTCTAGGATTTTGTTTTCCACAATTTTCTTAATTGTGAAAATATTGCCAAATTCCTTCTTGTTCCAATCCTTTAGCTTTTTCTTGATGTGCTTTAATTGTTTATGTAGCAGGAACATAGTTGATCCCTAAATCTGCAGGTCTTTTGCGCACCATTTTTCAATGTTGCTGATGAATTCAGGGTGTGAAAGCCATATATTTTCAAACCTGAAAGGTTTGTTTCTTGGAGTGCCAATTCCTTTGATCTCCATTCGAATCGGCCAGTGATCTGAGCCTCCAAAAGGAAGAATATTTGCTATTATTTCCTTGTCTCGAAGCATGAGTTGCTCAGAGATAATGAATATGTCTAGCTTGGAAGCTACTAATGAATCCCCTCCTCTTTTGTTGTTCTATGTACATAGACCATTGTTTGTCTAATGTCCACCAGCTTCATTTTTTCTGAAAAGATTTAGAAAGCTGAGGAGTCTTTGTTTAGTGCTCTTATACCCCCTTTTTTCTCCAAGAGAGATCTAATCATGTTGAAATCTCCTCCTATAACCCATGGTAGCACTACATATCTGTTCTGGAGGTCCATCAAGGAATCCATAAACCTGAATTTGTCATCTAACCTTTGAGGGCCATAAACATTTGTTACTATATAAGTGTCCCTATCTCCTAGAGGCTGTATAACAACTGATAAATAATTTCTTGACGCCTCCACATCAATTATTCCTAATTTTGGGGGATTCTAGAGGGTGAGGATACCCCTGCTGTGTTTTCTACTTTGACTTCCATAAACTCATATCTATTGAGCCACTTACTATGGATTTTCCTTAACTTTTGACCTGAGCATTTCGTTTCTTGGACAAAAATTATACCCAGAGCTGCCTATTTCATTCTGTTGTTCAGCATTCTCTGTTTTCTCTTGCTTCCTAGACCTCTGATGTTCCATGATGTAAACTTCATGATTACAGATTGGTAAAGGAGTAACTGTTTAGATATTTCATCTTCCTTGAGTCTATCATGAGCTAGCCACATTCCATTAGTAGCTTGTTTTGCTTTTTTCTGCCTCTTTTGTTTCCTGGGTTTCTCGAAGCTAATCCTGGAGTTGTTTTTACTACTTTCACTCCTTGGTTGCCCTACCTTTCAACGGTGTTTTCTTTTGCCAAGCCCTTTTCCTGAATTTTCCATAATAATAACTGCTTTATTTGATTGCATTCTTCTTGTGGTAGAGATTCTACCCCACCAGTTCTTCCCTTACTCAAGAACCCTTCTAGATCTAGGTTTTCTTTGTCAAGAATCTCTTGTAACTCATTGTCCTCTGTATCCATCTCACTCTGGGTCATTTCCTGATCTATATCTGTCTCTGATTCGCTCATCATGATCCCTTTCTGTTTTTCTTTTACATGTTCCTGTTCATGTTCTTCTTTCTTCTCCTGCTTATCGTAACCATCCTTCATTACTTGATCTTCAACTACTATTTCTTTCTCCTCTTCAAGAACATGGAACTGATTCAACCTCACCTTTTGACCTTCACTTAGGTGTTTTTTTGGCCCTTTTTTGCCACTTTTACCTTTGTGAGCTACTTTGTGAAATCCATCTATTTCTTTCATTGTGTTAGATTTGCTTTCGTTCTCTGCTTTACTGAGAGGGCAGTCTCTGAAAAGGTGCTCGTGTTCATGACATTTACAACATCTAAATGGAATATGTTTGTAGTCAACTGTCTGCACCCATTGCTCATCATAAACCTCCAATATGGGCTCGTCCGGAAGTGCTCCAGATAGATCCATCTGTACACAAATCCTAGCAAAGGAGGTATATTTTCCCCTTCTTGTGGCTTCAGAAATTTTGACATACCTTCCTAATTTATTGCCTATGGCTGTTAGTGATTCTATTTGCCAATAATCCGAAGGTAGAGAATAGAGTCTAACCCATATCAGGACTAAGGTAAATGTTTCCTCTCTCCGGAACAAAGTTTATCATCCAAGGCCACGTGTAGAGTGTTGCTGCTACATAGAAGTAGGGTCCGCCTTAAAACACTCTGTCTTTGTCTTCAATATTTGAAAACACCACAGTGAAGAATCCCTTGGATCCTAGATGAAGATTAATGCTTCCTTTAAGCTTCCATTTGTATCTGATCCATGTTTGAAAAGATTTTTCAGTGGGCCATAGTCCCATGAATTTGCATATGATTGCATAGGTCTGCATGTGTTCCCTGTGCGCCTACAGCGCGGGGTCATTTAAGATTACTCTAGGAGTGACTTCAACTTTGGGCTTGTATGGTCCCTTTTGTTTCTTGTCTTTTGTTCCCTGTTTTTTGTCATTTTCCTCCTTGTCCTTTGTGCCATCATTCTCCTTCGATTTGTTATTTTTTGTTTCCTCTTCCTTGTCTTTTCCTCCTTCCTTAATGTCACCTCTGCCTGATTCTGGAGGTTTCTTCCCCTTGTTGGCCACTACCTCTTTGTAGGAGGGAGTGGAGCTCCCTCCTCTGCATCTGTCCATGGAGAAAATCCTTTGCAGAAACCCTTAACCCTGTTCTTCCGCTCTTCTGTTCCAATAGCCCCCTAGTCCTAGTACTTGTTTTATTCAATGTAAGCCCACTTATATTTTTATTGATATTGGGGCGAAGGATTTATATTAAAGGAAAATAATCCATTCTAAGTGATACCATATATTTTTATATATTATATGTATCGTTCTATCATTCTTACTTCATTGAAATATAGATATCCAAATGGATCTCTTTCTATCTCTATCCCTTATAACTATTTTGATAAATGCTCCTCTTTATTGCCACAAGCCAACAAATTTTCTATCCTTATGTTTATGATCTTGTGTTCAAAATAGAAAAATTTATCACACTAGATAACATTTTCAAGGGGCATCCATCATCACACTTTCATCAATAAGTACTATATTCCTAGCTCTAGTAAAGTGACTGTTATATTTCCACTACCTATAAGATGCAATTATACTCATTGTGATGGGGACATGTCAATTTTCCCAAATAGTCTCCAAATACCCCAGGATACTCCATACAAAATCCCAAAACTTTGCTTCCATCCACATTCTCTAAATTTAGAATTTTTATTTGAAACGTGTAATCAAAATAGAAAATATGGAATTTGCTTCACAAGTGCCATGAGAGAGATCCTTTTATCCCCTTCCAATCCATTTTTTCACCTCACCTAAATCACATGGGATTAAACTTATCAAGGGAACAACCAGCAGGACAAAACCATCTACCAAATCTCCGCATGTAGCCCAAAACTTGTTTTGTTGTAGGAGCTAGGAAATATTTCCGTAGCATGTTGTGAAATATTCCTTTCATAGGGCTTTTAGAAAAGTGTCTTTTCACATTCCTGAAAATATGAATCAACTTTCTCCTCTTCAAGGTAAATCCCATGGTCTTGGCTTTCTCCCTAACATAACCCAAAATTTATATATGTTCCTCTTAACCGGAATTGCAATGCTAATATGTTTGCCCCTCAAAACTACTTGCAAAAGGGGTTTTGACAACATTCGCACTCCTAGAAGCCCAGGTTTCCCTATAACAATGGTCCATTCACATTAAATACTATACCTTGATGCTCCAACACAAATAATATTCATCTATCATTAAAAGGATATGACACACCTGAAACAAGGTGCTTTGGTTAAACATGCGTTAGGATCCTTCACATTCGAGAGCACACAATTTTAATCAATTCTAATGGCTAAGGTACAAACGGGTATCAACCATACTACATACATACACCACAAAACAGCCTATATGCTACATAGACTAACATAAACCATCCACACACATAATGAATTATAGTCTTCACCTAGTTGACATTCTTCAATAATTACAACATAGGATCTAGTTCCAGACATTGGTGTTGTGTCTTACTCACCAACATGCTCTCCTGCCAAAATACAACAGGATATTTGTCACGGGTTTGGAACAATTACAACACAAAACCAACATTTCATGACTAATAAACACAACATTTAAAGCTATAGGGAATAATCTCAATTGATTCAATGGATTACAAGGTCTCACAATGGTACACAAACAACACATGGATTCTACAACACATATATGGTGTTACCATGTACCAGCAACAATAATACACATATTTATTAATACCAATAACATATCTCAAACACATCAATCACAACTACGACCATAACATGAATTTACAACCTCAAAGGCACTGATGTACAAACCATCAACATCGTCAACCAACACTATGCAAAAGTATGAAGTTACAAATTCATACTCTGTAGGTAAACATCCCAACTTCAAGCTTCATCTAATGAAAAGTGTCAATCTGAGCTAAAGACTTACTACCATGACACATTTCTCAATATATATTGATTCTTAACAAGTGTAGGTAGCCAACTTCATTAGTAATGGACAAACAAAGGAAAATACACATGCAAATGCACATAAACACAATGTATCATTAATCAAATTTTGCATACAATAAGCTGGCCATATTTTATAATGTTGGCTTGTGCATCCTAGGCCTCTCATTCTATACCTCTCCTCCTAGTGTTGGAGCTTCTCGTGTCTATTGTTGCACTTTTTCCTCTTCTGCACACACCGCTCTTCTCAACCACTCATTTCTTTATAAGGAAAGATAGCAAGGGAAACCAGGAATTACAAGTGATGGTTCATTTCCCCTTCTCATAAATATGGGAATCTGAAGCTACATTAATTACATTTACATTAGGAAAGATTTCCTCTAAATAACAAAACTCATTTCCAAATGTAAATATCTACAAAACATTTAAAATTTCACATTGCATCACCATGTGACCATCCCATCACATTGACATGCCTCGGTTCAGTCTTCCTTGAAATTAGTGCTCCATATATGCACCTACATCAGAATCCCAAGGTAAAAAATATATGACCTCCTGGTCATATGCATCTGGTCTTGTTGTCGCAACTTCAACTCGTGAGTTACAACACACCTCTGTAGTAATAGGTCTCCACCTTGTTACATGATACCTCACCAAACCTTATACTGTATTTAGACTTTTGGCATCCTCCTGGCTCTCTTCTTCAAAACCCTACAAGCGCTTCTTGCTCTAGGCTTCCAAAAATCTCCTCACCTTCCTCAATTTTCATCTAAAAAATGAAACAAATCTCTTAACAAATCCTTAACATGTACTTTCTTCTACCACTTCCGCTTTGAACTCTAAACTTTACCTACTTCCCAAATTTTCAAATTGCCAATACAACATAAGTTGTCTCTTCACATAACCAATTATACCTTTCTACAAACTCAAAAATTGGTTTAAATTTTATTTTCTTTAGGCTACTTATCAATTTTTCATATGCTTCATCACATGTTTCATCACCCTTAAGACATTCTTCCACAGCTACAACAAAATTTCTTTGAGATTTTCCTCTATCTACAACAAATTCAATTTAACTCTCTTACGGAGACTTTATCCATAACCCTTGTCTTCCTTATCCTTCTATAGTAGTCCTCTCATCACCTCTAGCTATAATTTGACTCTAGCTACTTCTCTATCAAGTTTTTCCTAACATGATCTACTATAGCTTCTCTTTGAACCTTTACCATGAACAATAGTAGATACAAATATCTCTCTTCCATGAGCTTCTCCTTGCTCATTGTAATTTTCACACAATCCACTACAGCAAGCTAACTCCATCAACATGTGAATAAATACCATACTAAGATCTTACCAGCCTAGTCATCTCCTGGTATTTCCGCTAACTCCTTCCTTTGGAATATTCATCTGAGCACTCTCTGCTTTTCTGGATTTTGCATCTAATTGACTCACCTTCTTCCTCTAAGAATTTTTTTTTCTTCCTCACTTCCTACCACAAGGTTCATTGCCATCATTCTCAGGTGTAAAAATTCATCACTGCTACTGAAAACAAAGTACCATTACCTCTTTGCTCAAATGTTGTTGCATGATTTTTTTTTTCTTAATGTTGTCATCCTTTTATTATTGCAGACCATCATGTTGAACACCATTTTTTTTTTCTCGTAACTTTGGTCATGTTTACTTTCTCATAGAAATTATTCACACAATTGAGTTTTGTCCCAACTCAACCATCTCTTCTTCATACTCACTCCTTTGGTAATTTTCTTCTTCTACTTTTGACCTTCCTCTAAACCCCTGATATCATCTTCATCTCTATCTCTTTCTTAATTCTCCATGTCTTCTAGTGAGTTGTGACAAGTCTACTACTTGTCAACCATACCAACTCATCTTCTTGTTATCTTCTCGTCTCTAGGTTCTTAGAAGTAAAACCTCTTCTTGAGCACTCTTGCTCCTCCACTTCAAATATGTTGGAAGTTGCATCTTCAATTGCTCTCTCTTCTTAGTTTTTGTATTGTGTTCTGTCACCCATTATTTTCTCTAAGAAATTTCCTACTCCATCTCCTTTTATGCAATAGATTACTTGTTATGGAAGTTTCTACCAACTCATCCCTTCAAACACAATTCTTTTAATGACCACATTAACAGAAACATCACATTCAATTTTTTTATAAGAGCTATCACAAGTCCTCGTCTCCCACAATATTTCTTGGATCTACTTGCTAAACCAATTCCTCTCCAGCTAAGAGCATCTCACTTCCCTGCAATCAAATCACTCATTGTTATAAGATTTTTTTTCTCTTGAACCTTTTTTTCCACTGTCAAGATTTCTAGTAGTTATGCATTTCCTCTTCCCACATATAAATGGTTAAAATTCCATTTCCTCTTGAATAAAACACTTTGTTTTGTTCTATCAAAGTTTATCCAAATTTGTTTCTAATAACCCATATAATCTGTTGTCAAAATAAATCAAGTATCCTCTCAACTATGTCAATTTAATTTTGTGTTCAAATAATTTGTTTATCGGCAATTCTATTCAAAACCTTTCACAACAACCCATTCAAAAGTTCTTCATATATAATTAAAATATGAACTTTATTTCCAACCTATGTTGTTCTGACTGCATTACCAAAGAGTGAACATGCTCTTATCACACTCTGATGTTCTCCACTGAATCTGAGCTCTGATACCACTTTATGGGGAAGTTTGAGGTTTCCCCATTGGTCTCCATACAAAATCCCATAGCTTTGTTTCCATGCACATTCTAGAAATGAATTTTTTTTATTTGAAACATGGAGTCAAAACACAAAATTTGGATTCCACTTCATAATTGCCATGAGAGAGAGTCTTCTCTCCCTTGTAATACCATTTATCACCTCATGTAACTAACATGGGATTCATCTTATCAGGGGCACAACCAGCACGTGGAAACTAGCTCTCAAATCTTCACACGTAACCAACAATTTGTTTTTTTGTAGGCACTACAAAATAGTTTTTCATAGCGTGCTATGAAATGTTTTTTTCATAGTGCTTTAAAAACAACATATTTTCACATTCTTGTAAAGTTGAATCAACTTTATCCTCTATAGGGTCAATTCTCCATAGCCTTGCCTTGCTCCCTAACACAATCGTTGAGTTATTATGTCCTTCTTAACCAGAATTTTAAGGCTAATATATTTGCCCCTCAAAACTAGTCACAAAATGGGTTTTGGCAGCATTCACACCACAGGGAGCTCGGGTTTCCTTCTAACAGAACACCATTCACACTAAATACTATACCTTGATGCTCTAATACATAGAGCATTCATCCATTATTAAAAGGATATGACACACCCGAAATAGGGTGCTCTAGTTGAACACACATGAGAATCCTTCACATTCAACAAGAGGAAACTTTAATAAATTTAATTGATAATGCACAAAGGAGTATCAACCATCTTGCATACGCACACCACAAGGGAACCCATATGCTGCACAAACTAATTGAATATACCCACACACAACCTAACTTACAATATTCACCGAGCTGACATTTTTCAACAATTATAACATAGGGTCTAATTTCGAATGGTGGTGCTTTTTGTTACTCACAAACGCATTCTCCTCCAAAAAGAAAATAGTAACTCTGACATGGGTTTGGAACAATTACACACAATAACAATTTTTCATGACTAATTCACACAATAGTTAAATCTACATTGCATAATCTCAATCAATTCAACAGATTATAGGTTCTCTGTTAGGCCCCTATACTACTAGTGTAACCCCTTATTGTTATTAGTACAACCCCCTTATTATATTGATATATCCATGTAGTGCCCATATTGTTACTATTGTGCCCCATAGAAGCCCACTATTGTTATTATTGTGCCTTACATTATTATTGTTATGTCGGCTCTGATTATGTTATGAGCCCTTAGACTCCTATATATAGAAAGGAGGTCTTTTTCATTTGTATCATCCAAGAATTGTTCATTTATGTAATGCAAAGGAGGTTGCCCCCTCGAAGAGGCTGAATTCTAAGTTGTTGATCTATCTTTTCTATCTTTTCTTGAGCTTGTTTCATAACATTCTCACAGGTATACACCAACAACACATGGCTTCTACAACACATGTGTGGCACTACCATGTACCAAGAACAATAATACACCTTGTTATTCAGACTAGGAACATACCCCAAACACATCACTGGCAACTACAACCATAGCATGAACTTACAACCTAACATGCACCAATTTACATACCAGCTACCTCATTAGCTAACATCATGCAATAGTATGAAGTTACAACTTCGTACACTTAGGGTAAAGGTTCCAGCTTCAAGCTTCATCGAAGAAAAACCATCAATATGACTTAAATACTTATAGAAATGACATATTTATTAGTACATTTTGATTCTTAACAAGTGAAGATAACTAACTTCATTAATAATGGAAAACAAAGGATAATACACACATAGAGGAACACAAACACAATTTCTCATTAATCAAATTCTCCATACATTAACCCAGCCATATTTTACAATGTGGGGATGTGCATCCCAAACCTCTCATCCACCCCCTTTCCTCCTAGTGCTAGAGCTTCTCCTATGTTTTTTTTTCACTTTTTCCTCTTCTGCACATACCCCTCTTCTCAACCACTCATTTCTTTCAAATAAGGAATGCTAACATGGGTAAGAAAGAGTTGCAAGTGATATCATTCATTTCCCCTTATTACAAATATGGGAATGTGAAGCTACATTAATTACATCTACATTAGGAAATATTTCTACTAAATAACAAAACCCATTTCCAAATGTATATATATATATATATATATATATCATCCCACATCACCGTGTGACCATCCGATCATATTGTTAAGCCTTCGTTAAATCTTCATCGAACTTTCTGCTCCATCTATTCACTTGCATCAGATTGTATTGAAGGTATTATTGTGCCATCCTCTGCTATACTTGATGCCATATGAAATAAGTTAAATTTATTCATTAAATAATCCCTACAAAAGGATTTGAACCCAAACTCCTATTATGAAAAAATAATATTTAATTTTTGTACAATTCATAGAACATATATTTTTCATGCTGAATATTTGTAGAACAAATGCCTTTACAAAGGACTAAGATGTCCCAAAATATCTAGTTTATACCTCAACTAATGTTCTTAGTTGATGATACAATATGATTGAATAAATATCTGAAATAGTTTTATTAAATACATCCATATATAAATATTTTTCTTAAGTTTCCTCTTTGTTACTAGATAATCTTTCCTAGAAATCTACACATTGATCTATGATAGACAGTTATCCACCAGTCTTCACCCAAAGACATAAACACATATGAATTTCCAAAAAATTAAAGTAGATGTAAGGGTGCATAATTTTCCTTTAAAGATGATCCTATCTTAGATTAGCTAATACTATCTCCAAGATTCTTTATCTTGACCTCCAATGGGCCTCTCAATTAGGTACAACCTAAGGCCTATCTAGCCATTCTTATGCATATTTAACCTTTCCTTCTACACGTAATAACGTATTTCTTAGAATTTGCGAGTTAGTAGGAAGGTTAGTGATGATTATCATACTTCATCCACCTAATGTGTTTATGGTGTAGGATATTGGGGATATTTTGTGCAAATCACATCAAATGAAGTCAAGAGAAAAATATGGGACCTACCCTCTACTGCATAATGACTAAAATTCAGCTAGCTTAGAGAAGTCATTACTCCTCCCAGTAGTCATAGGGTCACAAGGAGGAATTTCACACTTTTTATGGATTTTTGGGGGGAACAAACCCCTCGTCAATGAGGATACCCATAATCCATGTTATGTCTAAATATTGGGATTGAGTAACCCATAGAGTTGAATTTTTGGAAATTAGAATCAACAATAGTCACGTCAAGGCTTCTTCTTAATATTTATTTCTTGTAATATTTTATGTATGAGTAGATTTTCTAATTAATAAGAAGCATTTTTTATTCATAGACTAATATTTCTTTAGGGGCCTAAGTCTCCTTGAGTAAGGGTCCAACCGAAGTGCTCAACCCCCTCTTTGTACCTCTACTTTCCACACGTTAACTCAGTTAGTTAATTCCTTGATTGTATTTACGAACATTGTCTTTGAAGGTTTAGAGAATTAGAATTTTTTTTTTTTTAGAGTGTATTTATGCATATTTCTTTAGTAAATCTAGCAATAAGATATGCTATGCAGTAATATTATTTTCCATGAACTAGTTGAACTAATCATTCTTGTGATATCACTTACGAATATTGTTTCCTACAAGTTAATAAGTTAGTTTGTTTGAATGTCTCTTTATGTATTTTGATTTTGATATTAAAACCATTCTTTGATGTATTTAACACTCATTAATGTCATTTGCTTTCTTTAATACATTTTTGCAACATTTTCATAAATTATAGTTTGCAGAGCTACAGGAACCCCAAAAATCACTCTTTCGTTGAATAAACCAATTCATTAGAAGCATAAGTGGTGAGAAATGGAAACAAAAAATTTTAGTTTAAGTTTTCCTTGAATTAAACTAAGAATTAAAATAGAATTCTTTTCTCAAAGCAATTTGAAAATAATTAATTAAGTTTAATTACCATAATTAACTTAATTAATTTAGGAAATTTGAATTGGAAGTCTTTTAGAAGACATGTATATGTTTTCCCTAACTTATAGAAGTTAATGATGAGTTATGAATGAGTTGTAACTACTTAAATCAGTTTATTGAGTTATGTCCACTTAAATTAGTTCCAATCAATTTCAAGAACTAATAGTGAGTAAACAGTTAGTTGGGACACTAGTGTCATAATAAGTGCTACTCTAGTTAACTGAAGATTCCACCATCAGAAACTCATGCATGTTAATTCTAAGAAAGACCCAATTGAGACTAGATTGTAGGGACATTGTATTATTTGTTTTAGATTTCTCTAAGTTGCACTAACAGTGCCTGCATTCAGGAAGTGAGCCTTGAGGGATTGAGCTATTTTTAGAGGCTTTATTTTCCTTTAAAGACAAGCTATCCCTCATAGGAATCACACATTGGAATAGAGACCTGGAGATCATGTGAATTGGCTAATATTTGGCCTTGAGCTTGCTTACAAGTTGGAGATTGAATTTGTTGAGTGCTGGGATTTTTCTAGAGAGAACAAGCATTGTAATTTCATCTTGATTTTCTAGATTAATACAAAACAAATAGTGGGGTTTTGAGTTGTGTCATTCCCCGGACATTTATTGTGCTATGTGCCTTTGATTCTCTTTCTCTATTTATTATTGTTTGCTCTATTTTTATGGGCTTCTACTGTAAAGAGTAGAAGTAGATTACATGAGCTTGTGAATCTATAGGTTTTTCTACGTGGTAGCAGAGAAAGTTTTTTTTGGGCAGAGAGTTTTCAAAGAAGATCTGAGAATTTCTATGAAAAAATTTCTCAAACAAATTACAGATCTGGATTTCATGGGAAAATATAACCAAATTAAAAAAAACAATCATTAGAATTGGAATTCAGATGAGGGAGATATCACTGATTTAAAATCAGATCTCTAGAGGAGATTTCGAAGTTTTGAGTTTTCGGGTTATAGGTGAATGTTGAATTTGCATACATAATTCATGATCCGTAGATGGTATTCCATGGATTGAGGGTGTCTTGGAAGAAAGATAGAATTTTATAGAATGGAGGGATAGGATGGAGTTTGTTCTAGAAGATAAATGCTTGAAGGAATTCATTGATCAAGAAGTCCCCAAGCAAGCAGCTACGGATGCAGAGAACTTAGCTGAATGGAAGAAGTGTGTGGCAAAGGCAAGGTGGATAATCCTTGAGGTAGTTCGAGACCACATTGTCTTGAGTCTCCATGACAAGGAAAATCCACATGCTATGTGGAAAACATTGATGGACTTTTATTAGAATAACAGTGATCAAAGGAAGTTGGCACTAAAGGATAAACTTCAAAAAGTCAAGATGGAGAAAGAAGAGACGATTCCAAAGTACTTAACCAAGTTCACTCAATGTCGGGATCAACTTGCAAGTGTTGGAATCACAGTTTCTGAGGAGGATATGGTGAGCCTTGCTCTTCTTGGACTCCTAAAGAGTTGGCATAATTATCAAGACTTTATCAATGGTTAGGAGAATCTGCGAGATTGGGAATGACTATGGTCAGATTTGATGTAGGATGAGTTTAGGAGGAACACTAGGGATGGCTCTTAATCAAAGACTGATGATGAAGAGAATTGTTCCTTATCAATTAAGGCAAGGAAGGGAAAAGGTAAAATTTCTCATTCCAAATCAAATCCTTATCTTGGAGGTAAGAAGAAGGACATGACGAAATTTAAATGCTTTCATTCTCACAAGATGGGTCACTTTGATACAAATTGTCCATTGAAGAAGTCCAAGGAGAAGTACTCAAGAGGAGTGGTGGGTGAGGCTTTAGCCTCCCAATTCGAATTGGAATTTTCCCTCATTGCATGCATGGTGTCTTCAATGATGGGAAGTGTCTGGTACTTAGACAATGGAGCTTCTTTCCACATGATTGGAGAAAAAGGCTTATTCAGTGAATTGGAGGAGACAGATCTTAAGATGCATATTGAGATGGGTGATGACGGTAAGTATAGTGCTACTAGTGTGGGCACTATTACTTTTCAGAGTGAGAATATGGCTCCACTCACCTTAAAGAATGATATCCATGTACCTGGACTAACGAAGAACTTGATATCTATTGTCATGCATGAGGATAGAGGCTATGATGTGATATTTTTCAAAGGAAAGTTGTTCCTTCGACACATAGCCATAGGTGAAGTTAATAAGATAGGGATTCGAGTTCAGAATCTCTATAAGATAGAGGTAGAGGATTGTGTTGCTTTGAGTTCAAAAGTAGAAAAGATGTTGAGCCAAGATGTTGGCGAGTTGTGGCATAGGTCATTGGGCCACTTACATCATCGGGATTTGAAGATATTGCATAAAATCTCTACAGTTCTTCCCAAAGGTATGCTTGAGCATGTTGGTACATGCAAGGGTTGTACTTTGGGAAAATATACCAAGTATTCCTTTAGAGATAGAGATAGTTAAGTAGAGTCTATTCTAGAGAGAGTCCATTCAAATGTATGTCGACCATTCTCGATATTATCCACCGCCAAACATAGGTATTATTTTATATTTGAGATAACTATTCTTGTAAATGTTGGATATTTTTCACGTAGAGAAAGGATCAAACATTCACAAAGTTTTTTGAATTCAATGCATTCATAGAGAAAGAGTCAGGAAAGAAGGTTAAAGATCTATTGAGTGATAATGTTGGAGATTATGTCTCCAATGAGTTTAAGAACTTCTGTGCAGCGGATGGGATTAAACGAGAGTTGACGGAGCCTCATAAGCCTCAATAGAATGGGGTTGTCGAGAGGAAGAATAGGATCATAGTAGGGGTAGCAAGGGCGATGTTGCATGAACAAAGCCTACCACTACACTTGTGGGCTGAGGCATGAAACATAATGGTTTATGTTCACAATCATAGCCCACATCAAATACCTGAGAGTAAAACATGAGAGGAAGCTTATTCCCGTAAGAGGCCAGATGTCGGTCACTTCAGGATTTTTGGGTCATCGGTTTATTTTCATGTGACCAAAGATGCATGGAAGAAGCTTGAGCCAAAGTAGAGTTGGGGATCTTGGTGGTGTACACTAATACTCCCCACAACTATCGGGTGTACATGAAAACTAGTCGGATGACGGTGGTTTGTAGGGATGTCAAGTTTGATGAGGAGAAGGCCATGCGAGTATCCCTTGAGAGGAAGCTTGAGCTACATGCAGAGGAGGAACTGTTCGTTCCTAAAGTCGAGTAGCCTTAGATTGATGTGGAGAAGAAACATGTAGAGGTTCCAGGAGTAGATACATCCACTGAGGCAGATTCTTCAAAATAGGGAAGAAGGCACACTAGAGAGGCTGACATCTTGTTAGATGATGGATGGGAGAATGTGGGAGCACCCTCTTCTCAGTGCAAATAGAGGAGGTCACCAGAGAGGGACACTAGATACCTAGCACATATGGGTGCATGTGTTGTGACAGAGCCATCTTCCTTTAAGGAAGCAGTGTTGCAACTCGTTTGGGTTGATGCAATGGTTGGGGAATATGACTCCATAGTTCAAAACAATGGTTGGGATGTGGCCTCGAGACTGGAGGACAAGTTAGTTGTGAGATATTGTTGTCTTTACAAAGTAAATCAAGCTACAGATGGTAGTGAGGAGAAGCATAATGCCATATTTGTGGCTCATGGCTTTTGGCAGGTAGAGCAGATTGACTATGATGAGACCTTTTCTCTTGTTGCAAGGTACGCGTCAATTAGATCTATTTTGGCACTATCAACACATATGGGTTGGAAGACCCATCAGATGGATGTGTATAATGTCTTCCTCAATGGCATGATTGAGGAAGAGGTGTACGTAGAGAATCCTAAATATTTTGAAACCTTCAACTGTGAATCACATGTGTGTTGACTCAAGAGAGCGTTGT
Source organism: Pinus taeda (assembly GCA_000404065.3). NCBI lineage: Eukaryota > Viridiplantae > Streptophyta > Pinopsida > Pinales > Pinaceae > Pinus > Pinus taeda. The sequence continues at coordinate 100,175 of APFE031015845.1, forward strand.
ATGGGCTAAAGAAAGCACCCCATACTTGGTACACCAGGATATATATCTACTTCATTGGGTTGGGCTTCACAAAGAGTGAAGCCAATATGAACCTGTATCACATAGTGGTGGAAGGTAAGTTTTTTATCATTGTACTTTATGTAGATGATCTCATACTGACAGGTGATGAGAAGCTCAACAAATATTCCATGGAGGACCTTGTAAGAGAGTTTGAGATGAAGGACATGGCTCTCATGCACTACTCTCTCGGCATGGAGGTATGGAAAGGAGATGGGGAGTTTTTTTGTATCTCAGGGAAAGTATGCCAATGCGATACTCTAGAGATTCTCCATGGAGAGCAATAAACCCATGGAGACTCCTCTAGCTAGTAACTAGAGGATGGAGGATGCTACTTCAGGAGAAGTAGTGGAAGCTACTATTTACAAGAAGCTTATGGGTTCACTCATGTATTTGGTGAACACATGACTAGATATGTGTTATGTTGTTAACCAGCTTCATCAAGCGATGGTTAGGCCTATGAAGTTGTATTGGGAGGTGGCAAAGAATGTATTGAGATACCTCAGAGGCACTACTCAGTTTGGGTTGTGGTATAGACAAACATAGGGAATGAGGCTTCAAGGATTCACCGATGTCGATTGGATGGGAAGTCCATATGATAGGAAGAGCACATTAGGAGGGATATTTAGTATTGGGTTAGTTGTAGTTTCTTGGTAGAGTAGGAACAAAGATCAGTCGCAATCATTTCGGCAGAGGCAGAGTACATGGTTGCAAAGTCAAGTAGCATGTGAGGCTATCTGGATGGGGAAGATCTTGGTAGGCTTGTTTGGTCAACAGATGGATCTAATAGTGATTTATTGTGATAATCATATTTGTATCAAACTCTCTGAAAATCCAGTTTTTCATGATCGGCCCAAGCATATAGATATATGGTATCATCATCTCATAGATTGTGTATTGAGGCAGATCATGTTGTTAGATAACATTCCCATGGAGGAGCAAGATGCTAACATCTTGACAAAGGCATTGCCAAGATGTAAACTAGAGTTTCACAAAGACATGATCAGGGTAGTGGATACTCCATTTCTTGTTGAGAGGGAGTGTTGAGAAATGGAAACAAGAAATTCCAGTTTAATTTGTCCTTGAATTAAAATGTGAATTAAAATGTGAATTAAAATAGAATTCTTTTCTCATAGAAATTTGAAAATAATTAATTAAGTTTGTTTGACTTAATTAATTTAGGAAATTCGAATTGGAAGTATTTTAGAAGATATGTATATGTTCCCCCTAGCTTATAGGAGTTAAGGATTAGTTATGAATGAGCTGTAATTAGTTAACTCATTTTATTGAGCTAAGTCCAATTAAGTTAGTTCCAAATAGTTTAAGGAACTAATAGTGAGTAAATAGTCAATTGGGACAATAGTGACCTAATTAGTGCTACTCTAGTTAACTGAGTATTCCACCATCAGAAACACATGGATGTTGATTTTGAGAAAGACCTAGTTGAGTCTAGAGTGCAACGACAATGTACTATTTGTTTTAGATTTTTCTGAGTTGCATTGATAGTGCCTGCATTCAAGAATTGATCCTTGAGGGATTGCACTATTTTTAAAGGCTTTATTTCCCTTTAAATACAAGATATCCTTCATAAGAATTACAGATTGGAATAGAGATTTTGAGAGCTTGTGAATTGGCTAAGCTTTGGCCTTAAGCTTGCTTATGATTTGGAGATTGAATTTGTTGAGTGCTGGGATTGTTCTAGAGAGAAAAAGCATTATAATTTTGTCTTGATTTTCTAGATTAATACAAAACAAATAGTGGGGTTTTTATTTGTGGCTTTCCCTGGATATTTATTGTGTTATGTTCCTTTGATTCTCTTCCTATATTGATTATTTTTCGCTCGATGTATATGGGCTTCCACTGTAAAGAGTAGAAGTAGATTCTTGTCTCTTTTTAGTAGATTACATGATCTTGTGAATCTACAGGTTTTTCTACAATAAGGACTTAGAAAATACTTCTTTACATTCCTTTAGCCATCCTTCTCCTTATCCCTTCTACAAACCACATGTAGAACACATTTGTTTGTTTACTAGACTATATCCTATAAAAAAATAAGGACTCCTGTAAAAACCTGTAATTTGCATCAAAATATCTTCAATATTTTAATCTAAAGAATTATTATCCTTTGTTGACTTGCTACATTGTAGAGTAGATGATGAGGATGGAATTTGGCAGCTGAGAGGCCCCATAGAGTATTTAACTTATTTGTTGTACTAAAATTGTTCTCTTTTAAGCAAATTAGGATTTAATATTTCAAATCTTTCTTTTAGTTGAAATTTTGTTTGCAACACACAATAGAGTAGATTTTATTTTTTTCCATCTTTCTTTAATTGTTTTTCCTTATTTTCCTACAAATAGAATAAACTAACTTGTTTATCCTTCCTTCCTATAATTTTTTATTATTTCATGTAGCATAGGTAATAGAACAATATATGTGCAATCTAGCTTCCCATAATTTCCTTTCACCTACACCAATCAATAGAATAATAACACATTACATGTTTCACACATAATACTTGTCCCTCTTAAGTTTGTATGAACCCTGGTTTGATAATTAGATTTGATACCCCTTGGGATTTGTAGCATTTTTGCTGTAATATTAACGGCTATCAACATCCAACAACTATATTGTGTAAACATAGGTCATAATATATGAAATTATACCTTCCAATGAAAATCTTAGTCATATGAGTCATATAAATCCTTATAAGAAACACAGATTCCTTCATATACATGTGAACACATGTCAATGGAATTGGGTAAAACATTAAGAATTATCTAGTTTCTAATAAATTGTTTCGGTGATAATCACATAAAGATTCATTTGTTGATGTGTTTTGAACCAACCACTGTGGTTCATCATCAAGATAACATGAAGAATCATGGCAACAGGTTAAATAGAGAAACATGTCGTTCCAATAGCTATAATGAAACTACTACTTTTGAATGGTTCAAGGAAGGATTATTTTCTTATTATTT
>APFE031015845.1:103871-152464 GCA_000404065.3 Pinus taeda
ATTACTGTAATCGTTTCATTATAGATTTTGGAATGTCATGTCTCTCTCTGTAACTCGTTTCCATGATCTGATTCTTCATCTTGTCCTGATGATGAACTGCACTAGTTGGTTCGAAATGTGTCGACAAATGTATCTTCATATGATTATCACCAAAAACATTTATTAAAAACTACATATGGATCATAGAGGCCTAAATTCAATCATTAAATTATACTAAGTTATGGTACTTAGAATAGATGCAAGTCCCTTGAGGTACACCTACACTCACAACTAAGGCTCATTGTAGGTAGGCCTATTACAAGGTGAAATCCTTTCATCACTCTTGTAGCATGACATTACTTTCACCCTTTCTATATATTTTTCTCCCATGGATCATGCTTATTTATAGTTTACTTTGGAAGGTAGAGGAGATAGATTTAGAAAAAATATACTTTGTTTGATATGGTATTTTCATCCATATCATTTTTTTGATAACTATTATTTCCTTTTTAAACCCAATTTCTTCACTTTCGAAAACATAACCACATTAATTCTCTTTACTGGAAGGAAGGGAGCATTGAAAACTTCTTGTCAATTCACTTGGTGAATTTCAATGATCTTTTCATTATATTGTGAGTGTTGGAGGACTAAATTTTCAAGTTTTTCTGGTTTTTCCATGGGAGGAATGCAATGCCTGAAGATAATTTTTTAAGGCATTCTCAAATGGTCTTAGTAATAGGTTTACCCTAATGTGTGATCTAAAAACAAAAAATAATGGCCGAAATACATTACATCAAAATAATAAGTGTAGAGATAAGAGGTAGCATCCAACGTTGGAACATGTTAGGAGATACCAAATGTAGGATGCAAATACATATAATATACACCTTCAAGCTAGGAATATCCATGATATATGAAAAATGAGAAACGCATGTCCACCAACACAATACATTACAAATCCATGGAATAGTATGTAATATCACAATAATAAATATAGAGTATATGGTGGATGTATGTCACCTATCTCCTTAATTGTGTGTGGCATTTCTCTGAGAAAATAATGAATTTTCTTGTGAAGTAGTAATAACCCCATGTTAAAATTTAATGTAATAAATTTAATAAAGGAAAAATAATACCAAGGTCATGTGACACATATTCCAAGATGAATGTTGGGCAAGATATCCTAGTGGGTATCACTTGTTGTTTATTATGGCTAAGGGAAATTAAGGCATTGGAAAAGGCATTAAAAAGGCAAAAATACAGTATTGCCATTTATTTTATGAAAATAAAGGATAATAGGAGAAAAGGGAGGGGAAAGGTCACAAGTTTCATGTGAGCAGGAAAATGAAGGAAAATAGAAAAAATTGAAGAAAATAGAGGCCTCAATAATCAAAAGGATTTTGGGGATCAATTCAAATCTTTTGTTTCTTTAGCCTTTTGTTAGTTGATTTTTGGAATTGGTTTCAAAGAGGAGAAGAGCACCAAGAGGAGAAAGAAATCAAGAAAGAAAAGGAAGAAAAAGGAAAGCAAGGATCAAGAAAGGAAAGTTGGATCAAACAACTTCATCGGGAATGCTTGCAGATAACAACTTATATGTATGATTTCTTGGCTGGCTTTGGGATGATTGGTATATGAATGTGTGTATTTGGTTTAGTTTATGTCATTGGAAAGGGTTTTATAGGGTATTTAAATTGGTTTCATCCTTTCCTTTCCATTTATGGATATCCATGGTGTGATGGGATTCATTCTTGATTGAGATTTGGATTTTTGGAAGGTTTTGGATCTAGATGAGGTGGTCGCAGGAAAATACTAAGATATGGGGGTGAGATGGTTTTATCTAAGAAGCCCTCAATAGATGGGTTGGGACAAGAAAAATCCTCAAGGGATGGTGAAGGAATATTGAGGCATCCAAGCTTTGTTTGGTTTTGTTACCTTGGGATTAGTTTAGGTGAGATCATGGTAGTGTGAGGGTGGAGGTGGTTTAACCTATGGATTCCATTTTTTTTTTTATGGATTGGTTTATCCCATTACATCCCACATTAATTCTTGGAATATGGCACAATGGTGATTGGCTGAAAGAAATATTTGGTTTTGCCTAATCTATGATCGGGTGGTACATGGAAGTCCCTGACTTGGTTGGATTTTTCATATGTCAATAAGGGCTAAGTTCGTCTTTTAGTTTATGGGTAAATGTACTTTTTATTATGTGGATTTAATGGTTGTTCTATCATTGTTTTTTATCTGGTTCTTTGCTAGTTAGAAGCATGGTTTTACGACAGATTCAATTTATGGCTCTTAACATGTTTTTACTTGTAAATGACTGGTCAATGAATGCATGACCTAATAGATGATATTGAAGCTATTGTGAGAGGGAATCAACCTTTTTGATGTTTCTCAGGTTAGTTTTAGATCTCTATGTTGAGATATGCATTCATGACCTGTAGATTTCATATTCACCATGTGTTTGATAAAATGACTATCATGGTTAGACCTGGTTGGGTCAAGTCCTTTGTTAAGTTTTGTTTCATAGGATTCATTTGTCTTTCATTTATTATTCTAGAAAGTTTCATCAAATTTTGGGCAATGGTATAGAGACTAGCCCTGAAAATGTGGTTTAGACCTCACGATTGCTGGCAAAAAACTAGGTAAGAAAGACTCCAGTCACTCCCTTATAGGATTATGTATGTGACTGGAGGGTTACATTTGAATTCAATAAGTGTTATTCTACAGCTTGGGAGTCTAGATCAATGAAAAGCAAGTTAACTCGGAGTTTGAGCACCTGAAAGGGTGGATTAGCCCTTGGGGGTCTATAGCACCTAAGGGAACTCAGTAAAGTCTTGGTTTGCTGACTCCATTTTCTTAAGGTGATCTAGGAGGCTGATTCATGTCATCGTAGCCCTCCACTCCTGTTTACCTTAGAAGGGTGGTGAAGTGGGTAAATGTTGGTGGTGGCGTAATATAGTGGTATCAAAGTAGGTTGTGCTATATTTGGCTGATATCTGATACCACATAGTGGTATCAAATCATGGTTCAATCACTTGGACATGATGGGATAGATGCATGTGGTTATGTATGCATTTCCATGGTTATGGGTTCCATGCATGATTTCATGGTATGCAGTCGGTATTGTTGTGCATGATGTTGGTATATTAATCTGATTATGATTATACATGTATCTTGCTAAGGTGGACTATTTTTACAGATGAGATAAGCCTCCCCTGAATGTCATTGAGGTATAATTTTGGATATGGTATCTATTTCCTTTATTTGACATGGTATACTGGAAATAAAAACATAATCAAAGATGAAGAGTAAAATGGTGGACTACAGTCCACATAAGTCTGCCTACAGATTAGTTGGCCAATGGGGAGAAGAGTACCCTTCCCATATAGAAGACACATTGAGGATTTTGAGAGCATAGGTCAGAAGTAGTAAAGAAGAAAATGATAGGTTGGTTGAGGCTCAGGAAATAATTGTGAGTGCTTAGGAAAAGAAGGTAGATGTAAATGTAGTCATCCTTCACAGTTTTTCAAACTTGTAGAGATAGTGATAATTGACGATTAGTCAAGAACAGGAAGAGAATACTAATGGGGCATATGGTAGCAGGTCTCAATCAAAATACAGGATGGATAGAGGGGTATTTTTTCTACAAAATTTTACCTAAACTTGAATTTTGAAGCCTACTTTAGATCTTGCAATCAGTTGCTCCATGGTCAATCGTTCGGAGTCACTTGCACACTCATGTTCAGTTTGCAACAAGTTCATGAGCGCATTATTTTACGTAATCTTCAACAAGCATATCACAGTCCATCAAGACAATGTTTTTGCATTGTTAAATCCATGTAGATAGCCATTACACACTATCATTGACAACCCCTCACTTTTGGTTGTGTTTGTACTTCTATTTTGGTGAGTTTTTCAAACTGCCACTTTTTGCACCTTCGCTTTCACGAGTTTCATTTTCATGTTTTGAACTATCCCTTTTGCTTTATTTCACTTTAATCACTAACATTTTCGTGTTATATTTTATATTGTATGTGTCGCTCTCACTGCTACTCGCATATTGCAAGTGTCGTTCCCCCTTTTCTCTTCATATCGTAAATGTTGTATTTTAGCATATGGAGTGTCACACAATAAATGAAAGCTAGTTTTCGTTTGTTTCAAGGGATAATAATTCCATTAACGAATTGTACCTACCATGTCAACATGCATTGCACTCATTCCCAAAGTTTCAAGCATTGTCGCACAAGTTTCGTCACAGTCATCACAAAGTGTATCTTTAGTGTCACACTTGTCATATGTCATCACAAAGTTTTTTTCACTCAGGAAAGTATGTTATTCATGTGTCCTTCATGATCTATTTCGTTATTTTGTCAAGTGTTCTAAGTGTGTGATGACAGTTGAGTCTTATCATTGTTCACATCAGCTTCATCGATCCCACACTTAGTCAAATTCCAAAAAAAATCAGACCAGGCAACTTAGCCTCATTCAACCCTCCTCAATTGTGCATTGCACAGTTCCATCCCTCGCGTTACAAGCCTATCTCCTGAAACTTTGAAATGGATAGTTCCATCCTCCTAGGGCTACACATTACACAATTTCAGTGCTCAAGCCCGGACTTTTTCCTACAAAATTGTGCAATTCAGCACTCCAACCTAGCCCTAAACTCTACATTGTACAATCTCTAAGCCCAAGCCTATCCCTTAAGCTATTGTACTAGACAATTTTTCAATTACCTCCGCTGCCTTCTATAATTGTCTAGTGGGAAGAATTAGTGCTTAACACTTCAGTGTGGCTCATTCAGCTCCAAAACTATGCAATCTTCTTGCCCAGGCTAGCCTGAAACATGCATTGTACAGTCTCAAGGCTCAAGCTTCACCCTTATCTATTGAGTTAATCCCTTAGCCTGCCACCTTGTTCCGACTTAGTTAGAAAATCATCATGCAACATCTTAGGCTAGGGTTCTATCAAATTGATGTCATCTTTCCGTGAGTGGATTGCATATGCAAGTACTCTATTGTGCTACATAAATATAATGAAGAAGGAGATGGAGAAGGATGACATGTTAGATGACACCGAAGGAGATGATGAGAAAAGATGATAGTAAGAAAGAAGACGAAGCAACACAAAATGCTAACAAAAGATGAAATATCAATACCACATGGAATAATCCTTATCTTCAATTCATAAGGAGGATAAATAAGAAGATCACGAACCATTTTTTCAAGAAAAAACAAAGAAAGAAGTAGAAAAATGTGACTTGAAATTTCCATGTAATCATGTATTCCACTTCATTAATGTCATGTCATGTCATATCATGAGTCATCGTGTGCCACATCACTTTGTGCAATATGTAATTCAATAATGGAGAAATATAATGTAAAGTGGAATTCCAAGAGTCATTCATGTAATGTGAAAAGTCATGTAGGAAGTCAAAAGGTCATAGAGAAGTCTAACAATCATGAGGGTAGTCCAAGAGACATAAGGGAGGTGAAGGAGCATCCCATTTGTTATACATACAACCTCATTGTAAAAGCGAAAGGAATTTTCACCTTAGCTTCTACCATAAGGCATCAGAGGGACAAAGTTAGTACTTATGGGGAACAAGTCATGGCTCCAATGCTCCACTATTGGAGCTATTGATGTTGGTTGTATTCATGTATCTTGGGTATTTTTCTTAATACTTGAACCCTGATGGTCATCATATTTTCATGCATGGATCATGAATATTTTTAGAGTGTTCTGTGAATTTCTATGATTCATGTTTTTTTTACCTGTAGTAAATTATTTCAACTATTTTGTTTATTTCAGGGCTTATCTTGTTGAAAATGTGTATTCATAGTTGTAACATTGTCACATCTAAGTGGACCATTCTTCTTGATGTTACACAACTATCCTTTTGCTCATGTGCACCTCTACTAGTGTGGTAGTATTACGACTCTCTTACGAGATCACCTTTCCTCCCTCTGCAGTAGAAGAACCTTGACACACCTACAACTGAACATTAACCAGGCACACTTACTTACTTTTTGCAAAGGCCCATACACTCTTCTTTCTCTCTTGTTGATAGCTAAAGCAAAGAAAAATCTATATGAATATATGGCAATGGGGCTAATACTCTCGATGGGGCTCCTACTCCAAATGGTGTGAGGTCTAATTTGGACTTCACATCAAGGAGACCCCCTTGGTTGACGAATTTCCAGCATTGTCAATAAATGGTGCTAGAAGGAGGGCCAGATGACAAGTTGTGCCTGTTGTGTCTGTTTTGAACCTCTTATATTAAATGGCTCATACTAAAATAATAATCCTCGGGTTTTCTTTTAACATGTCTTCCAGTGAAATTTCAATCCATGATGAGCATCTTAATCTCTTGTCTCAATTGAAGTTTGGTGCTAATGATGGAAGGTCTATACTCGAGCACATTTCTGATTTTCTTAAATTTTGTGAATATTATGAAATTGATAATGAAGATGTGGCTTGTAATATCTTTTGCCTCACCCTTGAAGGTTGAGTTAGTCAATGGTGTCATACCCTACCATCTGCTTCCATCCATTCTTTTCATCATGTCCTCCAGGAGCTTCATCAAGTCTTCGATAGCTATGATTATTGGGATGCTCTTAACATAATTAATCAGTTAAGAATGAAGACTAGTGAATTAATTGAGGATTTCTCTGATCTTTTCTTTCACATTTTTTTTGAATCTCCTGAAGAAAATACTGATTAGGATTTCTTGAAACAAAAGTTTCAGCATTTGGTTCACATTTGTTTGCACGGTGAACTTGAACCCCCTGATGTTTGTACTTCCCCAAGTCTTGTGAATCGTAACACACCACTAAATTTAGAGGACTAATTTACTTCTACTTTTTTCCCTTGTCCTCCTCCTTTTCGAGTTCTAATAAGGATGCCTCTATGCGATGATAACAAAGATGGAAAACTACAAATCAAATTCCTAATCCATCTTATCATGCTCCTTCCATTTTTCATTATTCATATCCAATGGAGGAAACCCCATAATAGGTCATGAAGCATATGGTGAACACTAATCTTTCCATTCCTCAATTTCATTCTATGGAAAGTGCTACTTCTTCAAGGGACATATGTCATCCTCCATCATCTACATGTCATGACTTTGCATATCATGATCTGCTTCATCAACATGCTCCACTAGCTAGCTCTTCATGCTCTCTTGATTTCTGAGTTGTTGGTTCAAATTTTGATGACATACAAGGCAATCACATTACACAGATAGAGGAGCAGGAAGTTGAAGATTATTTCAATATTTCTTATCTTTCTCAAAATCCTTTGTGTGAACATGATGTGCTTCGGTTCTTGGATGATTTTCAAATTACTAATATCGGTAGTGAATCAAATGCAATCAATTATTTCAATCAATCCATAGCCTTGGGAAACAATAATTCTAATGATGATGACTCTGTTGATGTATTAAATCGCGAATGCCTAGATGCATCAACTGATATTTCAATTCCTCATGAAGACTTTACTTTAGATATAGAATTTGACTCGGTCAAAGAAGATGTTTGTATCAAAAATTACTCTTCACCTCACTTTCCATTGTTCTCTACCATTTTTTATGCATCCACTTACAACAAAGATACTCCATTATCTTCAATTTCTTCATCCAATGAATTAACCTCTAAAGTGACACATGGTGGTAATATTATCCATGATGAAAATGAAAACAATCAAATCATTGAGTACTCTTTCAATCCATTGTAACCTCTTCTCTTGCATGAAGTTAACTCTTCAAATCATCTTTCTCATGAAATTTCTTTGATTCATACATCTTCAGAGTTGTGATCAAAAGAATTTTTCAACTTGATTAATATGGTTGTTAAAGTTGAAAAATATAATCAAATCAGTGACAGAGATGGTTTCCATCCATTGAGAAGTGGTCTTATTAAAACCATTGGTGGTAGCTATCCTCACACCATCCATGATCTTGTTCAATATTAAAAATGTGATTTTACAATCTTTAAAATTTCCTAGACTTGTTGGCAATTCGAGGCACTTCAACCTCTATTGATGGTTATTTCAAGATATCGCAACTTTGGTAAGCCCCTTAATCTCAGTCAGATCTAGTTTCTCTCACACAATCCTTCTCTTTTCATGGTTCCAGTTGATGTAAGTTGATGTAATATGTTTGGTATTTCAGATATAAGTTTTCAAACTTTCAAGATTTTACTTTTGAACTGGTTCGAAAATATTCTTTAGTTGATTCATCTTCATGCAAATCTCTTGCATCAAACTTGGGTTTGAAATATGTATCTCCCATAAGGAAGGGATCTACAACTTTGGTAACCTCAAAGAACATCCTTGGCTGAGGGAATCACATCTATCAAATTCATTTCCTAATAGTCAACTTTTGGTTTTTCTTGCGAATGTTATATTGTAAATCTTTCTATTCATCACGCCTAAAATGCTATTGAGTAATAATGAATTCACAATTTATCTGGAAAATAAAATTCTTCCCCACTCATTTTATCCTGATTGGTCTCATGTCTTGGGTGTACTAGCATTCATTTTCACTTATTTCAATGATTACAATGCTAGTGAATTATTTTACCAGTTACAAGAAAATGGGTTGACATACCCATCATGTGAGGAATATCATTCATTTATTCAAGGTGTTGGGTGTGGAACCTGATTATCTTCTATATTCAGAGGTATCACCACATTGGACCCTAGTTCATAATGGGGTGGAAACACCACTTGTGGGCGAAAACGATTTTTATGAGCCCCCTTGGTAGGGGTTCGGGGGTAGCACTTCGGAAGTTAAAAATAGATGTAAATTTGCCTTGTAAAATATTGTAATTTCGTAGTCAATATCGGTTGCTCATTAGGTAGATGATCTAATTGTATAAGTTATTTTTAATTTAGGGTTTTTTTCTCTATCAGGAAACCCCTCGCTATATATGAGGGAATCGTATTATGACTGAATATATGTGTATTTTGAGCGAGAAAGAGAGAGGAGATTGTTTGAGAGTGAAGAGGAAATTACATTGGATTTTTTGTAGGTTCTATCTCTTCATTTTTTTGGATAATATAAAGGAAGGACTAGTTGTTTCTCTATGGGAGTAGCCCAAACTAGGTGAACCACGTATAAATATGTTTCTCTTATTTTATGCATTTTCTATATTTATGTTTCTGCAATATTTTATGTGTATCATTACTCTGTAATATATAATTTTCTAACACAAACAATTCCTAAATATGTTCAAATTGATCCATCTTTGAATATAAAAGCTCATTCAATAAAGGGTCGACTGGATGATGGTATTCACTTTCATTAGTTTTATCATTTTTCCACCAGTGTATCAAATGATAGTTGTTCTACATCTTTTGATCATCATGATTCAACATCTCACTATTCGAGTACTTGTCGAACATTTGAGGCACTTCAGCCTTAGCTGATGGTTATGTCACATCCTCACTGTCTTCAAATCTCTACTGAATATGGTCATATCCATTTTTACTCACAATATTATCACCCTGATCCCGAGATTTAATTTCAAATTCATCTTTTCAAAGTTTTCAAGGTTTTCAAGAGGATTGTTTCACCTTTCATGATCCAATCGCTAAATGGTTGGAGCAATCTTACTTGGAAATCTCCATTGCAAATAACAAATTTCATCCTTTTCTCATGCTTCCTAAGTGGGATTACACAAAAAAAGGTGCATTCACAATAATTATTCGAGGTTTGTCTGATTATGGTTTTCGTCAAAAAGGTAATAATGCACACTAGTCAGAAGTGGTGGTTGTCACACATATTTCTACCCACAGGAAAGGCCTTCATTTTGTTGTACGAATTCTTCAAGCTCTTATATTTTCTCTTACACATTAATTTATATCAGTTTTAATCAATTATATCTTTTTTATTGTACCTCAGGAACAACTATCATGGCTTCATTGGAAATTTCATTATACGTGACCCCGACCATCTAGCTGTTAGGTTAGGAGTAGGATTATTTGTGTTTTAGTTCCCCCTCTCTTGCATTCATTCTACACTCATTCTATTTAGTATTTCTTGTCTTTTCTTGCTTCTATATTGCATCATGTTTGGTTTAGCCTTGTTTTGATTGTGCTTTAGTTTCACTTCTTGTTGTGTCATATCTTTTCGTTTTGTTCTCTTGATGAAACTTTTCATGAAAGGTATACTATTTGGGCTTGAAAGATAATGTGGTAAAATGGAGAAGGACTTTGTGACACTGCAACATTGGGCTAACTCTTTGTCCTTCTTCTTTGTCTTGGTCACACATTTTGGTCAATGATGCTATGATGAAAAATAAAATCCTTCTATTAGGAAAGCCTTGTGTTGAACCATGATCTCCATGTCTATTCTTGAAACCTCATGCCTACACTAAGGTTTTTTTGTTTCAATGTTGTCAGGCTTATGCAATCAAGAGGGGAAGGACAAGAGGAAAATCTAAACAAAAAAGCTAATATCATAAGTCTTATATATGCTTCTCTAAATGGATAACCTCTTGTGCTCTCAATAATTCGGGATCCCTCTCCCACCCATAAAATGAATAAGTGATTATGCACAGTCCTTTTTGAATATATAAATAAAGGTGAAAGAAGATAAAGGCTTCTTGCATAAAGAGGTGAAGTAAGAAACTCTGTCGAGGTACTACCTAGGCTCGCTGGAAATGGAAAAATGTTTTTGTTCCTATAATGTCTTTGATAGGGTATTGTATAGGCTTGCTAGTAGCAGAGTAACAATAGAGATGAGAAACTATAGTCTAAAACTCTAAATATTTCTATCTTCATTACCCTATCCTAATTAGAAACATTGTGTGATTGCTAATATTATCTTATGTTTAGTGAGTAAAGGAATGAAGGGGACTATGTTTATGCATGGGGTAAGAGGGGGAGGTCATGGTAATTTCAATGATGAATCAATACTCCTTGAAGAAATAGACCCTGCATGAATGAATTTACCAAGGCAAAGAGTCACCTCCTCATGCATTCTCAATTTGAAACAAGTTAATGAGCACATTATTTTATGCAAGCTTGAAAAAGCATAACACCATCCATCAAGACAAGATCTTTTCACTCTTCAACCCATGTTGACAGTCAGTGCACACTATTGTTGATAGACCCTCACTTTTGGTTGTGTTTGTAATTCTATTCTGGTGAGCTTTTAAAATTGTTTCTTTTGTGCACCTTCCCTTTCGCAAGTGACATTTTCATGCTCTTAGCTCTCACTTTTGCTTGCTTTTGCTTTAATTGGTGGAATTTTCATGTTATCTTCATTGTGGCATGTGTTGATTTCACTTTTGCTCGCACATCACAAGCATTGTTCCCCCTTTTCTCTTCATATAGTAAATGTCATCATTTGGCATATTGAGTGTCACACAGTAAGAAAAAGCTAGTTTTGGTGTGTTTCAGGAATGCGCATTTCTAGAAGGGAAGGTGAGACTTCCTTCCCCAGATTACACAATGCAGCCTTGGTTAAGGCAGAGCCCGGGCCAAGGTTGGACAGACTCACCAACGGACAACTAAAAGCAACTAAGATAGAAAAATGCATGGAGACACTGAGTGATAGCAGAAGTGTTTAACATTGCATGTAAAACATGAATGAAAGATTCACCAAACAGATCAACATGCATATGGGTAAGGCATTTTGTCGGTTGGGTTAACTTCTTTACAAAACAGTTTCATGCATGCAACAACAGTGATATAGCAATGAAAACTGAAACAGAGCTAGGACAATCTAGAATATATGTAACCAACAGTAGGCATTCAAATAAATCAAGCATAGATCACTCATACAAGCAAATACACAGAAAGCGATAGAAATGCTGAAAAAAACAAGTTGAGGCCACTTACCTGTGAATAGCTAAGCGAGATGTTTCAAAGAGTCCTGGATGTGATGTGGGATGTCATAGCTCAACGATTGATGTGAACAAATGAGCTTTGATGCGTCGAATAAATAAGTTTGGTCTCATGATGTGCTTGCCACAAATATAGGAAAAAGTGACACTTGGAGGGAAACTTCTAAAACAACTTTGCATGTAACCTTCGATTACTAAAAATAGCTCCCTCAATCATGGGATGCCTTTTGCATGTTGTCTCCTACTATTCTAGGAAGATCAATTCATGCATGTATGCAAGTTAAGTTCCTTGGTCCCTGGTGGAACTGGTCAACCGGATTGTCCATGCATGCAAGTGCACAACTGCTTGGGAAAAATGTGCATTGATGACTGGGAGTTGGGCTAACTGTTTAGGAAGTTTGCACATTTTCTGGGTAGAGCAGTTGACCGATGCCAATATTTGCACAAATCCTAGGCTAAACATCCTCCTGCAGGGAAAATTAGTGCAAATCCTACTCGAAGGGTTGGTTGGCAGGATTGCGCAATGCTGGAGCCTAGCAGGCTGTCAGAGAGGATTGCACAATTCCTATGGGAAAGGATGGTTTCCCTCTACAATTGTGTAATTTTCAAGGGGATGTTGCTCAGCTTGCAACTAGACAAAGTCCAAGTGAGCAGCCTGTAAGGGGAATAGATAAATTGTGATCTATAGGCTGTCTTTGTGCAAGGAAAACACATGAAGCTGAGTACTTGACGAAGCAAGACAAAGTGTTGTCTAAGGTTGGTAGGGAGGCTCCAAAAAAGGCTAAGGAACCGTTTTGGAGGGTGGTTGTAGCCGCTACAACACTTGATGAAACACTGGTAGAACTCTAGCTCTATGAATGGACCTTGTTCCTGAAAAGGAAGTCTAACACTTCTAGAAGTATTTTTTAACTCTCAACTCATCTTGGTTTCACGCTAGCTGGATTGTAAGATGTAGCATCTATGAGACTCTTAGTTGATTAACACACATTCCAAGCTGAGAAAAGATAATTATTTCGATTGAGGTTGAGGGGTATATAGCTGCAAAAGCAATATAGTCATCAGAGTCTTAGTTTCATCTCTAGTGTTGCTCCACTACCAACAGGCCTAGACAGTACCCCAGTGGAGTCACATTGGAACACGAGCATGGCTCTGCTACTAGTGAGCCTAGTCAGTACCACGATCGAGTTACTTGCATCATGTCCCTGCACAGGACACCTTTTTCTTCTTTTGCCTTATTCATTTTTAATTTTTAATTTTTTTACTTTTCATTTTGTTCATTTTCACTGTGCATAGCACTTTTTCATTTTAGAGATGGAAGACAGATCTCGAATTATTGGGAGCAGAAGAGGTTGTTCCAACAGATAAGTAGTTTATTGTATCTCTGAAGTGTTTGTTAAGGTTTTCTCGCTCGCTTTACTCTACTTGACTGAGCTGACAAGATTTAACCCAAAAACAACCGACTAGAGCAAGTAACACTAGTTACAAGTTTAGCGCAAGTTTTGTGTTTTCACCAAAGCTCACCTCAAATAATACATATGTTGCTTTGAAGTATCATCGAATAACAGTCACAAACTTATCATACAGAGGCAATATGATAGATAACCAAGTAGTAATAGTTGTACAAGCCCTCTTGTACTTTACCCGGCTTACTTCAAGACTCATACATGGTTTCATGCAAGAATTACCTATGAATGAAATAAACGAACTAATAAACATCAAAGCAAAGCAAAAGTAGAAGTGGAAGTGAAATCAAAGAAAGTAAGAAAACAAGCAAGCAGATGAACAAGCAAAGAAAGCATGTAAGAAAACAAGCATGCAAGCAAACAATACTCCTACTCCTACACTAACATTGCATGGGATTAATCACGTGAAGTGATACTTCCAATGTATCCATCGGCGCATTGGTAGACTCATGTTGCTAAAGGCTTGGTTTGTGAGAACCCAGTTGTGTGAACCAACAAGCAAGAAATATATAACAATGAAGACAACTACACTTCGTGTTTCAAAGTGCCCACGAGACATAAGTGGGTGCAAGTGCATGATGGACAACCTGTGGACTTATCATGTAGCTGTGTGACACTACGTGCAACTTTGAAGCATAAGCACACTCTTGAAAGTGACATGCAAGCAAATGAAAGAAGGAAAGATAATTTGTGTCGTAAAATGAGTGCTTGCAATGTAAGACTCCTCCAATGCATGAGAAATGGGATCATGCAGCTCGAGTGGAAGAAGTGTGATCTATAAGTGAGATGGAGCTTTAATGCATACAAATGAGTGATGAGGAGCCTTGTGTGATTGAAAAGTTTCATGATTGGAAGTGAGACTAACTCCAAGAGAGCGAGGGCCTCACATAACCATCATCTCAGGCTGAAGTGCCTTGAGAGTCTTGGGTGTCTCAACTTCATCATCAGGTATATTATCATGCACCGATGGCTTCGAAATATAAACTGTGATAGATTCATGATTGTGATTAAAATGGAAGCAAATGGATCATGACTTCCACGATCAGAAAAATAAATGAATTTCGTGGCATCCTCATTATCTAAAGAACCAAACAGAGGGGTAGATGAAAAGTGAACAAACTCATCCTCTGTGTTTGTGGAAAAGACATATGAAGTATCAAGTGGATTTTTAATGAGTAACTTACCTCTCCATTTTTGAATGATAGACTAACATCCAGTTAGTCCGGCGGGTTATCAACAATGGGTGCATCTGTGGATGAAGACACACATGCAAAATGATGGATTTCAGGTTTATCAAAAAGGTTAGGAAAGAATGGAGGGGGCGCGAATAGAAGGGAGTCATCCTTCACCGAGTGTTGATTTTCAAGCTCACACTCATACTCATCATGAATGACAATGCATGTTGGTTGTGCAACACCAACTCCATCATTGGATTGTTCCTCAATGACAACAAGTGAAGAGTCGAGAATGGACAAACAGAAGACAACATCATTCAGAGGAACACCTGAGTGCAAAGGCGGAGGTTGAAGAGAAGAATGCATATGATAACTCGAAGGACTCACAACCAAATCTGTGCAAAAATTGAGTGGAGTGATGTTGGGAGAGTGCGAAGGGTGAACAAGAGTGTGAGCATGATCCTCAACATCACTAGGTAGTGGTGGAGCTGGTGAAAGAGAGGGAGGAAGACTGTCAGTTGAGACAGTGCCTGCTCCCACATGAGATTGCGTAGTTCCATCAATGAAGAATGTTAAGCGAGGCTTGATATCAAGCTTCCTCTTGGGATGTGCAGATTTCTTAAGGAAATACTCAAACAAGTCCCAAAGATAAGCAAATTTCATTTGGCTCCTCAGAGCTTGAAATTGCAAGTCACGAAAGCGCTGCCAAAAATAAATAACGGATTCATGTAGAGCCCTCCATTGCTGTAACAATCTTTGGTCAAGATGGTATGGATAAAATGATAGATTGTGTCTTTAGTAAGATCACATAAGTGCTCAAATGAGTGCCTGGTTTCGACCGGTAGGATGAGCACCCAACGAAATGGAGATTTGTGAGCTGTGTATGCAAGAAAAAAACCGTCTTGTTCGTCAAAGAACTCATCTTCCTCATGAATCATGGAAGGAAAGTTATGTTTTTTCTCAGTCCAGACCACTTCTCCTTCAGCACCATACATGTGAGTGGACAAGAGATTGAAAATCTTTTGCGAGATGGAGATATCTTCACAATTAAAAAACACCTGAGGGGAAGAAGAGTGCAAGACTCCATGAAATATATGCAAAGGTTCAAAACTGGATGAGAGGGCATTGCTTGTGATTAGGCCCTCCTTCTAGTGCCAAAAATGTTGACGGTGCTAGACCTGCCAACATATCAAGGTGATCTCCTCGATAAGAAGTCCCAATTAGATCTCAAACCGTTGGGTGTAGGAGTCCCAATCGTGGGTTGTAAGGTAATGCCTTAACTGCGATGTTGCACAGAGGAAAGTAAGATAACTCTATCAGTAGCAAGGGTGTGACTAATGCAATGAGTCAAGGAAGGTGTATGAGAGGTTCTAATAGTTCAAAGGGGGAAGGAGGTGAAGGTGAGTTCCAGGCTGAAAGGGATCAATCCCAAATCAGCTAGGAACACACAACATAGAAGGACATGCACAACTTCTGGCAGAGCAGTCCACTCAGATGCGGTAGCCACATCATACAAGGTAAGATAACACATACAACACTCATAGATCAGTCTGAGAGAATTGCGATGGTTGTTACAACAAGGTTCATGTAAAAGGTTCGTTTGATGTCTCATAGAGCAGTTGGCATGGACGATGACAACATTAACAACATATGAAACACATTAATAATAATATTCATATATTTGCATGTGAATCCGTCCATACACAAATACATAAGTTAAACAACATATATCATTAAAGCAACCAGAGCAGTCCAACTAAAATAACAACATATGCATGAAAATGTGTTGGCTCTTAATATATAAAGAAGTGTAAGTCTCAATCATACAATACATCCATGTAAACCTACTAGCCCCAATAGTGGAACGTTATAGCCACATCCGCTTGCTCCTCCAAAGAGATGTACTAGCTCCATGCAGTGGAGAAGCCAAGGCATGTTACAATATTGTCCAAGCCTTCTTCAAGATAATCTTAGTAGAAACTTGGATGAGCAAAATCCTAGACAATGAGTTATGAGGGACAATTTATAGCAAAGGGTGGGGCAACCCTTTACGTTCCCCTTTGTGACCATTCAACTACCCTCATGACTCTTGACCTACTCTATGATTGTTACATCCACTATTGAGACATGACTTACACTTGACATCACTCAACATTACAATGCACATGTACCCATGTGAACAATGGCTTGAACAAGCCAATCTAGGCATCATTCAGACTTAGACAACCATAGAATTCCAATTGCTCGACATCCTCAAGTTGATGAATAGTGACATATTGATGCCAAGATTGGTAGTCCTTAATAGTGTATGTGTGTTCTGTTGTGACATCCATCTAAAACCTGAACTTTACCTCCATAGCATCTAGGTACACTATTGGGGCTCCTCTATCCAACTCGTCTAAGAGCATGGACATCATTGTCTTCAATGTGGCCATACCAACAATATACTTGTACATGATGTCTGCACTAATAGGCAAGTTTGGGCTGGTGGTGGTGCGCATCAACTCGTTGAAGTACAATTCAAGCTCCTATTTGACTTGCTTCTTTGTCTTCGCCGAGGTGAGAATCCCAAGTGATGGGATCGCATGAGTGTGCACTATAATATCCATCCTTTTGAATACTCGTGCATGGTAAGCTTGTATGCTAATGATGAGTTGTGGTAGGTCTTCATAGTTTTAGATCTGACTCTGGATACTTGCTTGTAACTCGACCATGTTAGCCATCATCATCTTTGACAAGTGAAGTGGGACTCCCTTGTACTTCTTCATCCATGCTTGCATGTTATCAATAGCATCAGGTATGTTCTTCAAGATGCATTCTCTTCTCGCACATCGCTACTGCCACCTATGGAGATGGATGACTGATTGGTGCACGGTACCAAACCTGGAGTACAATGCTCGCATAACTGTATCAAGGGACAATACTTCATCTAGTATTTCCTTCTTTAGTTCAGCTCAAGCAGAAATTGTTACCAAGTCTCCTTGCTTGGCCACTTGTAGTTCCTTCACTATTCGCTCATTCTCAGCTAGGAGGAAATGAACACTTGAGCTAGTTGCTTCAGCATAGACTCTAGTTGCATCGGACAAAGCAGTTTGACGTTTGTGCACATCAATCATGATCACTTCTTCAACTTGTGTAGGGTATGTTTGGTCCTCTGAATTTGGTACTCTCTAAGACTGCACAACTCTACGATGAGATTCATCAAAGGAGATGTTGTGCATCTCTGCTTCTGGCTGACCATTAAGGATATCAGTGCCCCCTTGGTCATTTGAGACTTGCCCATCATCAGGATGCAATGAATCAGGTACGTCAACCACTTTGTGGTGATACATGAGGTCGGTATCATGTTCCAACTCCTACTACTACATGTCTGAATCCAACTTTTCAAGCACCTTTTCTATCTCATGAGCAAAGTTTTTCCCTTGCAACGGTTCACCCTATTCGCCTGATGCCAACTCTTTAGATGAATCAACTACTTGTATGGATGTTGCTTCATCTTTCTACATGAGATTTGCCCCCTTCTCAATCTGTTGTTGTTGTGCTTCGTTCTCTTGTTGGCACAACTCTTGTTCTTTCTGGAGTTTCTCCCTTAGCTCATGCAACTCCTTCTCTTCTTCTTCCATTCTCTTATTATCCCTCTGCCTTGGAATTATTCACTTGTCATGTTGTTGCCTCTTCGCCTGAATATCCATATCTACTTGTCCTACAAGTGGATCTACTTGAAACTTTCTGCTTTTCTCCTCCTCCATGCAGTCGACAATCTTCCTCTTCCCTTTGTCATGCACAGGTATGCTTGACTCTGCTGTCTCTACTATTGTTGCTACTATTACTACTGTTGGTGCTCTCTATGATGCTACTTCATGATGTTTTGCTAACCACTCTATGGCGAAGTTGACCTATTCATTGGGTCTAGAGGAATTGTACTAGTACCTCCATGAGTCCTCCTCCGCCGAATGACATGCCCCATGGATCTAGTTGAACTGAACTATCGCTCAATGATCCTTCACAATGCAATGTGGGTCATATGGGTTGAAGCTTCGGAGGTTGAAAGGACACTTCCTCATTTATTTTGCTTTGACATCCACCTGCTTGATACTTTAGATCTCATATAACCCAATTTGTAACAGAAGAGCAAACAATGGTGCCTTCTTCTTCCACTACAATCTAGTTGCCAATCCTGCCGAGATGTGGTATGCTACTTCCTGCATGAAAAGCATGCAGAAGGTGTAATTTGGCATAACATGTGGAGTCTTCTCCACACTAAACATTTGGATGAACGTGCTAGATGGTGAGGCATACCAATCTGTGATGCCTAGCAATGCCTTCATCGCTTTCTTTGACATGCAGGGTGGATCCTGTTCAAATATCATTATGTACACTAGGGTGAAAAAATGGTCAGGCAGCTGTATGATCACTCCTCTGAAGCTGCATTCAGACAACAACTTGAAATATTTGTTCACAACAGTCTCCATTGGTGACCATGCCCAGTCCAAGCCTAGGAACTCATGTCAGGCATAGACTACATCTAGAATGTAGGTGGAAATGTAAATATCTACATGCATGCATTCAGGTGACTGTCGAGCCTTTGTAAATTATTCCTTCAGCTGATGAGCTAGTATGCAGGACTAGTTGCAAGATCTTCCTTCTCTAGCTAATTGGTCCAATGTGATCACCCAACTCTGAGGAAATGTTTCAGTCCTTTCTTGGTTGCTCAGTCGACATGAGAATATGACCAAGTATTGTTATGCCTTCCTCAATACATTTGCCTTATAGATCTGGGTGGGTGTCATCTTGAAGTGAGCTGGCTCCTTTAACCAATCCTTCAGAATATCTATGGAGTGAGCTCTACTATTGGGCAAGTTGAATGGAGGAGTCATGACAGTCATAGGCTCGGACATCCAATACATCTCATCATAATATCATGCCCATAAGGTTGCAATCTTCGTCCCACTGACATTGTTGAAGGTCATCGTCTCAGTGTCAATGTGAGAGATGATCCAGTGAATCATGTTGACGCATGGGAATGCGGGGTATCTGCATGCAATCTGGTACAATCTAAACTTGTGAATGTTCACGTACACCTGACAGTATTTGAGGTCTTCCCCAAAAGTGCATGCGAAAGCTTCATTAACCTCTTGCCACCTCAGTTTGATTTCCTTTTCTAGATACAACTCCATATCTTCATAGATCGACATACTAGAGGACACCTGGTCAACAGCTTCTCCAGCTGCAACTCCATTAGTGTCCTATGATTTTGTACTCTTGGAAGCCATGGAGATAGATGAACACCTAAAATATTTGGAAACAAAAATCATGCATAGCAAGAAATGTGTCAGTTAAAACAAGGCAAATCTAGGGAAGGACACAACACATACTTGGGGAACTTATGAGTAAGATTGCATAAATTTTACTGGGAGGCTGAGTGACTGGCTACCAGAACTGCACAGAAGGAAGTCTGGGCTATCTTGGGGGTATGATTGGATGCTATATCAATGAAATACATAATCCAATCAGCCAGCCTGGGATTAGGCAATGCGCACTTCTAGCTGGCTGCTGGGATTGCGCAACACACAATTCCAGCTGGGAAGGACTACTAGCGTAGGGACAAATTTGTGTAATTTCTTGGGCCAAGCAGCCACTATCCTCTAGAAATGTGAAAAACAGTCTCGGAGGCTAGTTCTAGGAAATAATGCACATTTCTGGCAAGGAAGGTGAGCCTTCCTTCCCCATATTGCACAATGCAGCCTTCGTGAAGGCAGAGCCCGGCCAAATGTTGGCCAGACTCATCGATGGACAACTAAAAGAAATTAAGATAGTAAAATGTATGGCAACACTAAATGATAGCAGAAGTGATAAATAGTGCATGAGAAACATGAATGAAAGATTCAGCAGACGAATCAACATGCATGTAGGTGAGGTAGTTCACCAGTTGGGCAAACGCCTGTGCAAAACAATTTCATGCATGCGACAACAATGAGATAGCAATGAAAATTGAAACGAAGTTAAGAAAAGCTAGAATATATGTAAACAACAACAAGTATTAAAATAAATCAAGCTAACAACGTTCACATAAGTGAGTACACAAAAAGCAAAAGAAATGCTAAAAAAGACAAGTTGAGGCCAGTTACCTGTGAATAGATGAGCCGGATATGTCGAAGATTCTTGGATGTATTGTTGGATGTGATACATCAAAGATCGATGTGAATGAATGACCTCTGATGTGTCAAATAAATAAGTTTGGTCTCATGACGCACATACCAGAAATATAGGAAAAATTGACACCTGGAGGGAAACTTCTAAAACAACTTTGCATGTAATCCTCAGCCACTAAAAAGAACTCCCTAAATCATGGGATGCCTTTTGCATCTTCTCTCTTGCTATTCTAGCAAGATCAAGTCATGCATGCATGCAAGTGAAGTTCCTCTGTCCCGGGAGGAACTCATCAACTGCTTGGAAAAAATGCATTCTTGGCTAGGAGCTGGGTTGACTTCCCAGGAGGTTTATACAATTTTTGGGTAGAGCAGCTAACTTCTGCCCAGATTTGAGAAAATACTGAGGTGAACATCTTGTTGCTAGGTAAATTTGCACAAATCCTGCTAGGAGGGTTGGTTGGCAGGATTGCACCATCCTGAAGCCTAATAGGTTATAAGAGATGATTGCACAATTCCTAGAGGGAAGGTTGGTTACCCTCTAGAAATGTGGAATTTTCAAGGGGAAGTTTCTCAACCTGCAACTGGACCAAGTCCAGGTGAGCAGCCTGTAGGGGGAATGGATCAACTATGATCAACATGTTTCTTTTGTGCAAGGAAAAACACATGAAGCTGAGTATCTGACGAAGCAAGACAAAGTGTTGTGTAAGGCTGGTAGGGAGGATGCAAAACAGACTAAGGCAAAATTTTAGGGGGTGGTTGTAGCTACTACAACATCAATACAGCTCACTTCATTCCAATGAAGTCCACTTATGCAATTAGTGAGGTGGCATAAGTATTCATTAGGGAGATAGTGAGGTTTTCTAGTATTCCAAAGAGGATTGTGTCAGATAGAGATGCCATGTTCAGTTCCAAGATTTGGAAGGAGTTATTGCCAGTTTGGGTTGAAATTTGGCCTTTAGTACAAATTATCATATCAAGATATATGGACATACAGAGAGGTTTAATAGGATACTGAAGGATATGCTGACAATGTATGTCACGCATTAGCAATGAAACTAGGAAGAGTATCTTCCAATGGTTGAGTTTTCTTACAACAGTGGTTCTCAGGAGTCACAAAGGATGAGTCCATTTGAGATACTCTATGGGAAGAGTTATAATTCTCTAATCAATTGTGTTGATCCAGTGAATAGGGTACTTATAGCACCGGACATGTTGGAAGAGATGTAAAAAGAGATGTAGGTTATCATCAAGAACCTAAAGACAATGTAGGAAAGGAAGAGGAGTTATGCTGACCAACACATGGCGTTTTCGAGATCCTTAAGAGGATTGGGCTAGTGGCCTATAGACTTGCACTTCCTCCGACAGTGAAATTCCACGACGGTTTCCATGTTTCATTATCTAAAATATATGTAAAAGATGTTGATTGTGTGATTGATTGGTTTGTAGTGTAGGTGGACCCATAAGGATAATTCCAAGCGAAACATGAGTGCATATTACAGTGGAAACATCTCGTGCTATAAAATAGAGAAATGAGAAAGTTAAAGGGTAGTGGAAGCACTTTGGGCCTGAAGAAGCTACATGGGAGATAGATGATCAGATGCAATGTATGTATCCTTCATTAGTTTCTATTGAAGGCAAATGATTTTTTAATATATTACATATTTATGTATGGTTGATATTGTACATAACACAATGAGGTATTTTATAAAGCTCCAATAAGTAGTATGGTTGTTATGTTGTCATGTTTGTCATGATGGTTTTTATTTTGAGCACATTGTTCATTATAAATATTACATCAAGCCAAGTTATATAGCTCCATGGGTAGTATGGTTTGGTTTTCATAAATTTTGTTGGTTATAGGTGTCATTGAACACCGAGGACAGTGTTACCCTAAGGGGTAGGTGTCTATAACAACCCCAAGTCAAAATTTCATGTAATATAGTGAATAGGGGAAAAAATAAGACCAAGGTCATGGGACATGTATTCCAAGATGAATTTTGGGAAAAATATCCTAATGGGTATCACTTGTTGTTTATTATGGCTAAGGGAAATTGGAAAAGGCATTGGCAAAGGCTATAAAAAGGAAAAGAATACATTATTGACAATTATTTTATGAAAATAAATAAATAAATGAGGAAAGGGAGGTGAAAGGCCACAAGCTGCATGTGAGGATGAATTTAAGGAAAATGAAGAAAATTGAAGAAAATAGAGGCCTCAATAATAAAAAGGTTTCTTAGGATGATTTCATAACTTTTTCTATTTTAGCCTTTTGGAAGTTGATTTTTGGAATTACTTTTAGAAAGGAGAATAGAACCAAGAGGAGAAAGAAACCAGGCAAGTAAAGGAAGGTAAAGGAAATCAAGGATCAAGAAAGGAAAATTGGATGAACGGGCTTCACCAGGAATACTTGAAGATAATAGGTTGCATATATGATTTCCTAACTGACTTTGGTATACATGGTGTATACAAAATTTGTTTTCATTGGCATGGGTTTTGTTTGGATTTGAAATTGGTTTCAACCTTCTCTTACCATTTTTGAATAGTCATGGTGTGATGTGATTCATTCTTGGTTGAGCTTCAGATTGTTGGAAGGTTTTGGATCCGTGTGAGGTGGAATTAGGAAAATTACAAGGGTTTGGGTGGAGATGGTTTTTTGTGGGAATCACTGACTAGGTCAGTGGACACAAAGAAATATCTCAAGGGATGGTGAAGAAATATTGAGGCATACAAGCTTAGTTTGGTTTTTCTTATCTCGGGACTGGGTTAGGTGAGATAATAGTAATATGAGGGTGGAGGTGGTTTAACCTATGGATTCCCTTATTTGTTTATGGATCTATTTATCCCATGAGATCCCACATTCATTCTTGGAATATGGCACGTGGGTGATTGGACGAAAGAAAGATTTAGTTCAGCACAATATATGGTGGGTGGTATGTGGAAGTCCCTAACTTGGTTGGCTTTTGCATATGACAATAAGAGCTAAGTTATCTTGTATTTTATGATTAAATGGACTTGTCATTATGTTGGTTCAATGGTTCTTTTATCATTGTTATTTATCAGGTTATATGCTAGTAATAAGCATGGTTTTATGATAGATTTAAGTTATGGCTCTGCGCATGCCTTTAATTGTAAATGACTAGTTAATGAATGCATGATGTAATATATTCTATTGCAGCTATTGTGAGATCGTGTTAGACCTTCTTGCTATTTCTCAAATAAGTTTGAGATCTCTATGTTTAAATAGGCATTCATGACATGTAAATGTCATATTCAACATTTGTTTGATAGAATGACTCTCATGGTTAGAAAGGGTTAGGTCAAGTCCTTGATTAATTTTTTTGTTAGAGGCCTTTCTCCTGTGTCATTTACTATCCTAGAAAGTTTCATCAAATTTTCGGCAATGGTATGGAGACTAGCCCTAAAAAAGTGGCTTAGATCTCACAGTCGCTCACACAGAGCTAGGTAGAAAATATTGCAGTCACTCCCTTGCAACCTTATGCATGCAACCAAAGGGTTACAGTCAAATTCAACTAGTTCTTTACCAGTGTCTGGGATTCCATATCAATGAAAAATAATGTTAACTTAGGTTTTGGGTACCTGGAAGGGTGGCATAGCCCTTGGGGCTTCCATATCACTTGAGGGAAGTCAATAAATTCTTGGTTTGTTGACTACATTTCCGTAAGTTGATCTAGAATGTTGAGTCATGTCATAGTGGCCCTCAACTCATGTTTCCCTGGTAGGCCAGTGAAAGTGGATAAATGTGGGAGGTGGCGTTACATAAGTAATGTAGTCTGGATTTAAGACCTCTATGGTTTATTTCTTTTGACTTAGTTACCATAGAATCCACAGTAAGAATAATTTTCTACCATTGTTTTAAATCACAACTGGGATCCATCATCAAGACTACTTGAATGCTTGATAGAAGAAGAGCTTAATTGTCTGCAACTCTTCTTGCTATCTCCGCTCTAGATTTTTTGAGTAAAATGATTTCACTGCAAGTATCCCCTCCATATAGGGAAATAATTCTGGATTTAAGACCTCTATGGTTTATTTCTTTTGACTTAGTTACCAAAGAATCCACAGTAAGAACCATTTTCTACCAATGTTTCAAACCCCACCAGGATCCACCATCAGGACTACTTGAATGCTTGAGAGAAGAAGAGATTAATTTTCTATAGCTCTTCTTGCAATCTTCGCTCTAGACTTTTCGAGTAAAATGATTTCACTCCAGGTATCCCCTCCGTATAGTGAAATGATTTTGGATTTAAGACCTCTGTGGTTTATTTCTTTTGACTTAGTTACTAGAGAATCCACAGAAAGAACCATTTTCTCCCAACGTTTCAAATCCCAACTGGGATCCATCATTAGGACTACTTGAATGCTTGATAGAAGAAGAGCTTAATTGTCTACAACTCTTCTTGCTATCTTTGCTCTAGACTTTTCGAGTAAAATGATTTCACTCCAGGTATCCCCTCCATAGAGGGAAATGATTCTAGATTTAAGACCTCTGTGGTTTATTTCTTTTGACTTAGTTACCAGAGAATCCACAGTAAGAACCATTTTCTGCCAACGTTTCAAATCCCGAATGGGATCCATCATCAGGACAACTTGAATGCTTGATAGAAGAAGACCTTAATTGTTTGTAACTCTTCTTACTATCTTTGCTCTAGATTTTCTGAGTAAAATGATTTCACTCCAGATATCCCCTCCGTATAGGGAAATGAATCTGGATTTAAGACCTCTGTGGTTTATTTCTTTTGGCCTAGTTACTGGAGAATCCACAGTAAGAACCATTTTCTGCCAACATTTCAAATCCCAACCAGGATCCATCTTCAGGACTACTTGAATATTTGATAGAAGAAGAGCTCAATTATCTACAACTCTTCTTTCTATCTTCGCACTATATTTTTCGAGTAAAATGATTTCATTCTAGGTGTCCCCTCCATATAGGGAAATGATTCTAGATTTAAGACCTTTGTGGTTAATTTCTTTTGACTTAGTTACCGGAGAATCCAAAGTAAGAACCATTTTCTGCCAACGTTTCAAATCCCAACTGGGATCCATCATCAGGACTACTTGAATGCTTGGTAGAAGAAGAGATTAATTATCTGCAGCTCTTCTTGCTATCTTCGCTCTAGATTTTTTGAGTAAAATGATTTCACTCCAGGTATCCCCTCTGTATAGGGAAATGATTCTGGATTTAAGACCTCTGTGGTTTATTTCTTTGACTTAGTTATCGAAGAATCCACAGTAAAAACCATTTTCTGCCAATGTTTCAAATCCCAACCAGGATCCATCATCAGGACTACTTGAATGGTTGATAGAAGAAGAGCTTAATTGACTGCAACTCTTCTTGCTATCTTCGCTCTAGATTTTTCGAGTAAAATGATTTCACTCCAAGTATCCCCTCCATATAGGGAAATGGTTCTGGATTTAAGACCTCTGTGGTTTATTTATTTTCAATTAGTTAACGAAGAATCCACTGTAAAAACCATTTTCTGCCAACGTTTCAAATCCCAACTAGGATCCATCATTAGGACTACTTGAATTTTTGATAGAAGAAGAGCTTAATTGTCTGCAACTCTTCTTGCTATCTTCGCTCTAGATTTTTTGAGTAAAATGATCTCACTCTAGGTATCCCCTCTATATAGGGAAATGATTCTGGATTTAAGACCTCTATGGTTTATTTTTTGACTTAGTTATTGGAGAATCCACAGTAAGAACCATTTTCTGCTAATGTTTCAAATCCCAACTGGGATCCATCATCAGAACAACTTGAATGCTTGATATAAGAAGAGCTTAATTGTCTGCAACTCTTCTTGCTATCTTCGCTCTATATTTTTCGAGTAAAATGATTTCACTCCAGGTATCCCCTCCATATAGGGAAATGATTATGGATTTAAGACCTCTGTGCTTTATTTCTTTTGACTACTGGAGAATCCACAGTAAGAACCATTTTCTGCTAATGTTTCAAATCCCAACCGAGATCCATCATCAGGACTACTTAAATGGTTGATAGAATAAGAGCTTAATTGTCTACAGCTCTTCTTGCTATATTCTCTCTAGATTTTTCGAGTAAAATGATTTCACTCTAGGTATCCCCTCTGTATAGGGAAATGCTTCCAGATTTAAGACTTTTGTGGTTTATTTCTTTTGACTACTGGAGAATCCATAGTAAGAACCATTTTCTACCAACATTTCAAATCCCAATCAGGATCCATCATCAGGATTACTTGAATGTTTGGTAGAAGAAGAGTTTAATTGTTTGCAGCTCTTCTTGCTATCTTCACTCTAGATTTTTCGAGTAAAATGATTTCACTCTAGGTATCCCCTTCGTATAGGGAAATGATTCTTGATTTAAGACCTCTGTGCTTTATTTCTTTTGACTACTGGAGAATCCATAGTAAGAACCATTTTCTACCAACGTTTCAAATCCCAACCAGGATCCATCATCAGGACTACTTGAATGCTTGATAGAAGAATAGCTTAATTGTGGATTCTCTAGTAACTAGGTCAAAAGTAATGTAGTCGTTTGGTATGGTCCTAATATTTCTAACTCTCTATGTTTATGGAATTACTTATGTGGCCATTAGGGTTGCACTTATGCGACCTTATTAGAAGACCAATGTATCTTTCTTAAGGAGTCCTATGACTAGGATTCATGTGCTTTAATCTTCTAAATTTAATAAGGATCAATGGTAGAAATTTTTGTTATGTTTGGCAATGATATTAAAGCTATTATATGACAAAAACTATTGATAACAGTGACAATGAGAACAATATTTGGCCATGATGATTACAGTAATGAAAGTGATGTATGACCTAATGTTAATGATGAATGACCATATGAAATATGACAGTATGACACTTGTGATATATTCAGATGTATGTCAATGATGTGAATATGGTGTGACTATGATATACATGTCAGTGGTACTTATGCTTCAATATGACAAATTTCTTCTATGACAATACTATTAATGATAGTCATAACAACATTCTTTATGATAGTGACCACAATAATGTATTCCCTCAAGTATTGGGATTAATTCTAATGACGTATGGCCATAGTCTGACAATAGTGATGTATGCTAATAATGTATGATAGTAACCTCTATGATAGTAATCTAATGATGTGTGGCAGTGCTTCCATGATAAATATGTGTGGTTGTACTTTATGACAATGATGTGATGTGTGACCATATCCTTATGATTGTGATGTGACAGTTGTAACAATGCCTCTATGAAAATGATGTGTGATAATGCCTCTATGAAATATGTGACATTGTATATGATACTTATGACTATGTTGAAAGTGTTACTTGAGGTAGAGATCTATGATACATACGGTGATCTGGAGGCATCCCTTTCAAGGGTGTTGAGAATGTCTCTTTAGTTGATGAATATCATGCACGATCTTAGGTTGGACTTCTAAGGCCTACTGTGCTTGATGATGTAAGACTTATGTCTCATGATATTTGTACTTTGTATCTCAGTTGAACATTTGATTAATATATAGTATGAAAAATTTGGTTGGGTTTCCCCTTTTGTGGTTTTTCCTTGTTATTTGTCCTAAATTTTGGTGTCTCTATTGCACATACTTTTCTTCTATTGATCCTTATTGTTCTATTACTTTATTGATGCTATTGTTCTCTCTACACAATTTCCAATTATAATATGATGTTACGTGGTGAATGTAATGTGAAAATTTTGAAGATCTTTAAAATTGTAATTATCTACATCATAGAACAATCTAACCCTAGAAATTAACATGGAATGAGAGTTGGACTGAAGAAAATTCATTGAGATCACCCCCATAGACACCTATGATGGACTTCATGATCAACCAGAGTGAAAAGTATGAAGATGTTAGAGAACTAAAAGAATGCTAAGGCTTCAAGAAAACCCTATGGAGGTTTTCTCTTGCAAATAAAGGTTAGGGTTTGGGAGAACCCCTTAGATTTGGCCTTCGATATTGGAAAGGCCTCCCTTCTACAACATTGAAACCTTGATGTGATTCAGAATTTCATTATGATATGATTTGTAAGAAGGAATTGAGTTATCTAATTACCTATGATAGATTCAATGTAACCCTAGATGGTCTAGTATCCCAATAGGACATGGAAAGATGAAGACCCAATGATGATTTTGTACATTGATAATGAGGCTTATAAGGTTTTAGAATTAGAATATAGGTTGTGCTCAAAAGGATGAATTCCTTCTAAAGACAACATTAACATATGGTTGATGAACAATGGTGACTCATGGATGCGAGTTTAACAGGGAGATGATAGCTTCCTGTAATCCACATTAAATATAATAACTTTTAAGACTTATGTTATTTGTATATGACATTATTCTTGTTTAATTTTATTTATGTTTATTTCTCTTGCATGAGTGATTAGTTAATAAAATTCTTCTTTCCCTAACTTTTTGATTGATAATGTGATCAAGGAAATGATAGTCATTTTGAGGGCCACTAAAGTGTAGAGTAATGCAGGAAGAGTTAGCTCTAACAAGGAGCTAGTGTAGGAAAATGAAGAAGTCACTCTTATATTTAGAGAAGAAAGGTATTCCCACCTCATCGTCAGGTACAATTTCATTATATTTATATACCTCTGTATTATTGCTCTTTCTTTTGTTTTGGGGTCAATAGGTACATCAGATAGATGTAAGGACCTAGTCCTCAATATTGAGAGTGAGGAGGATGTAGAACCATCACGAAATTAGAGTGGTGGTTTAAAATTAACAAGAGCTCAAGACCTGAAAGGAAGGATTGTAGTATTACAGGTTGATAACTATGATTAATGAGGCTTCCTATTTAGAGGGACTAAACTGTAAGATTGTATGCAAAAGTCCAATGAGATACTAAGATAAATATGTTATTCATGTAAGGATCATTCTAGAAGAGAAATGAATACAAGTTTAGATGCTTCCATGATATTAAGTTCAATAGTGATAAGGAATATGATACCATAGGGAGGGTACTGAGATAAGATCTTACTATTTATTGCTATATGTACTATTATTAGATGTATTTGAAGTCAGCTTAATCCATTAATGAAATGAAGGAATAAGAATACTTGGGAATACCTCATGGCTTTGAGGTGTATGAGTGAGAGGCTCATGACTGTAGAATTGAAGAAAGACCCATATGGACTCTAGCAAATCCCCTAGTCTTAGCATTCTTAATTTGATGAACATTTGGTGTAGATACCAACCTCTCGTCAAGGTTGAAGTTATGTCTTTGATATCTAGTTTCATATATGTTAATAATCTATTTCTGATAAGATCAAATCGTCTCAATAGTACCAAAGGGAGTTTATCTCTGAGCTTGGGAAATCCACTTCTTGAGATTAAAAGTGTAGAAGAGAGATGATGGAGACTTCCTTGTTAAGGGATCTGTGATTTTAAAAACTTTGCATGTTGAATTACACTAGATTAGTTGAGAAAGACTCCTCTTTAGATTCATATTTGGTGCATCCCAGGATGAGATGGCAGTCAGATGGATCCTTTCTTTGCAATGTGTACTCTGAGCCAAAAATAACCTAGACATATAAATTGGGATGCTACAAAGTCAGTATCAAGATACCTACATAATATAGTCAATCATGGATTGTGGAAGTGCCAAGTGAACCAAGAGTGTTGTGAATACAAAGAACACATTTAGGTGTTGCTTTAGTATGGGTTTTTCTCCCATTTCCTAGATGAGCAGGTAGCATACTTCCATTGCACTTTGTGAAGCGGTGGCTTATCACATTGTAAGTAGCATCACCTTCTGATGGAGCATTGATGCTACAACATAGAGGGTGTGATGAGGATCCAATGAAAAGGGAGTGATGAGGCTGTTGAATAGATGGATTAATGAGGCTGGGACAATGACTTGTTATAGAATTAAATTAGTGAGGCTTCAGTTGATGAGAAGGTTGTTGGAATTCTCACCAAGCCTTTGTTGAAAGGGAAGTTCTTGATCTTCAAAGAGTAGCCTAGAGTTGTGGAGAAAGTATCCCTTCCGGGAAGGCATCCTTTTTGAACACGAACACTAAGCTTTGGGAGTTCCTAGGGTTATGGGAACACTTGAAGATAACATGTATCATATCCTTTACTAGGAATGGTAAGTGGTATCTCCACTATTTTCAAGTACGGTGCATGTGATCCTTGTTACTTGTGGAAGGTGTGTATCTCCGCCTACTGTCAAGTTTGGGACTTGACCAAGTATACCACAATATGCATTCTACCCACAAGCTAGGCTTGTTGGGATTTGCACTCATACGACTAATGACTGAGGAGACTTACATTGGATTATATTTACTTATGGTGGATGTGTTTAGTAAATTAATCTCCTTAACTCTGAGATGCATGGTGTTTAATCGCTTGATAATTGAGGATCAAGTTGGGTGACATAGGGTTGGAAGATATTTATCACTTGCGTCATATTGATCCCCCCCATTGTCAAAGATATAGGGTTGGAATATCTTTACACAGGTGGTAAATTGATCTCCCCTATTATCTAGATGGGTTTTTGATCAACTAGTTGGACATAGGGTTTGGAAGATTTATGTCACTTATGACAAATCGATATCCCTTTTTGTATTTGATAAGTTTATCTCCCCTATGGTGATTCTTATTCTTTAGATCGGGGCATGATTATTCAGTTGAGATGAGGTCATGGAGCTTGACCTAGAAACTAGTATGTTTTGTAGGATATTTACCACTATGGAAAATATATATCCCTTGTTGTTGGTTGTGGATTATTCTTCTTCTATGAGACGATATGAGATTTGATGGGTTCCCTTATGTTGATTCATGTACATAAGAATTGATACTTATGATTCAAGTGGAAATTTCTCCCTAGATGAGAAGGAGTGTTGAAAATTGGGGCAACTATGGGATGAATTTTCCATGAGAAACCCATCTGTGCCAAAAGAAGAATGAAAATTAAACAAAATATATATTATTATTGCTATATTTGGAACTCCTCTCATTATTATTCATTATGACAAAATTACCTTGGAAACTAATATTCCACATGTGGAAAATATATTAAATGTTTTCAAAATAAAATTTGAATTTCCCTCTAAAAATACAAGTTGGCCATCCAAAATTTACAAGTTGTTTCAACCCAAAATATGTGTCCTTTCACTTATGGAAACAACTATATATAGGAAATAGCCTCCATCATTTTGGAAACATATGCAATAATCTTTTGTGACCCATTCTTCTATGGATATGTGAACTATATTTTGTGTTGTATGCAAACTATCTCTGAGCTCTAATGCGGCCTCATCTTAGGCATATAATGTGGCTATATGAGGGAGTTTTGTGGCCTATTTTATGACGCCATCTATGGTCCTCTTCCATGTATATATGTGGCTTACGTGTTGATCATCTATGATGCTTTCTTTTTGTTTAACTTCCCTATGGTAAGTCAATTGAAGCATATGCCCTTATTATTTATGATATATGTGATTTATCTCATGAGTTGTAAGTGGCCTCTATCTGATCAAATCATTGTTCCTATGAAGTGGCGTAGTTGTTTTTTATGGTCCCAATAGCCATAACTCTATATGGCTGGGGAATTTCTTATGTGAGGTTCAAGGCTTGCACTTATACAGCCTGAGTAGAAGATCGATGCAACCTTCTTGAGGAGTCCTGCAACTAGGATTCACGTGCCCTAATATTCTTATCTTAATAGTCATAAATGGTAGATATTTTTGTTATGTTTGGCAGTGAGGTATGGTTTATATTATTGTAATATATGGTAGGTACTATATGACAAAAATTCTTGGTAACAATGACAATAACAACATTATATGACTATGATGATTGCAACAATGAAAGTGATGTATGATCTAATGACAATGATGAATGACCATATGACATATGAAAGTATAACACTTGTGATATGTTCAGATGTATGACAGTGATGAAAGTCTCATGTGGCTATGATATACATGGTAGTGATAGCTATGCTTCAGTATGCCTGTGTTTTTGTATGACAATAATATTCATGGGATTGATAACAATACTCTTGATGACAATGACCACAATAATGTATTCAATGAAGTATTAAGAGTAGTTCCAATGAAGCATGGTCATAGCCTCATTATAGTGATGGATTCCATTAATGTATGACAGTAACATATTTGAGAATAATATAATGATGTGTGGAAGTGCTTATATGATAAATATGTGTGATTGTACTCTATGATAAGGACATGATATATGACCATATCTTTATGATTATAATGTGACAGTTGTAATAATGCTTCTATTACAATGATGTGTGACAGTGCCTCTATGACAAATGTGACATTGTATATGACAATGGTGCTTATAACACTTATGACTATGTTTATAGTGCTACCTGAGGTAGATATCTATGCTATCTATGGTGAAATGGAGGCAACCCTTTCACAGGTCTTGAGAATGTCTCTTTGATTGATGAAGATCATGCGTGATCTCAAGTTGGCCTTACGAGGCCTAATGTGATTGATGATATAAGACTCATGTCTCATGATATCTGTACTATTTATCTCAACTGAACATGTGATGAATATCTAAGAAGAAGAATTTAGTTGGGTTTTCGCCCTTGTGGGGATTTTTTTCTAGTCGTTGACCTAGATCCTAGTGTCTATATTGTGTATGCTTTTATTCTATTATTCCTTACTATCTTGTTGCTTTGTTGATGTTATTCTTATCGATAGATAATTACTAATGATATTATTTGTTATGGGGTGAATCTAATTTGGAAATGTTGAAAATTGCAATTCTCTATGGTAGAGAATAATCTAGCCCTAAACAATTAACACTAAAGGCATTTTAGAGTTCTTCATTACAAAATGTCCAACATAGGTCGGGATGATGGACCTATATTATGGAACTCTTAAATTCTTTATTGCGAGATCACATTTTTTGAATTGAACTAAATGTGCATTAGGGTAGTTTATGAAATATCACATTGTTGAAAAAGTGGTTGCACCATATAAATATCTTCATCAAGAAGTTGTGCACTAGTTTCCTTTCTCATTACATCCATACTATAATTAACTCCAAGCATTTCCATCATTATTCACCCATCTAACAACAATTTATCTAATGGAATCTTCATTGAAGGTTCATTAATTTTGTCAAAACTTGAATTGTCCTTTTCTAAATGTCCTCCTTTTGCCAAACTACCCTATCCTTTTCTGTTTCTTCAATGATCTTTTCTATGGCATGTTTTTTCTTTGAGGACTTTCTTTCTTCACTACTATGGTTACCTATATGTAAAATGATTGTAATTAAAAGGAGATAACAATTGTCTTCCAATCACAAATAAACATATAGATTGTCTTCTAATTACAAACATTATTATCCAGTTATTCAAGAAAACAAATATTGTCTACCAATATTACAAAAGAGGATAAAAATTATCTTCGAATTCACAATCATATAAAAAAATTCCCTCCAATTGCACAAGAAGACAAAATTTTTCTTCCAACTCCTCAACATGATAATAACTATCTTCAAATTACTCAAATTTCCTTCTAATTACATAAAAATTGTCATCTAGTTATACAATAAGACAAAAACTTAATTTCCAATAACACAAGTGGACAAAAATATTCTTTCTAATTACACAAGATCTCATACCAAGTTATAATAGTCACTATTATTTTATGCTTGTTCACCAAGTTTGTTTTTGGATGTTCGGTGAGTGAAAAGAAAGCTATGTTAAGGCTAGGAAAGGAAACCACCTTAGTTATTAGGAACATGCCCGTGTTCCTAGGCATGTGCATGCACTCGTCATACTAATGTTTGGAGTAATAACTACCCTACAAACCTTCCTCTCTCACCATCTAATGTTAGATTTTGAATGATAGGACCACACAGGCATTATAGAATGCATGTCTTCTTATCTCTCTATCTCCCTTCCTCTATCATTTATTTTTCCTTCTCTCTCTCTTCCCTCCGTCACTCTCAATATCTCTCCCTATCTGTCTCTCTCTCCTTCCCTCTCTATACCCCCACCATCTATTATATATATGTGTGTGTGTGTGTATGTGTCCAAATACCTTACTATCCCTGCCTATCTCTCTTTGTCTATCTCTCACTTCTCCTTCCACCACTTTCTCAATCCTTCCCTTTGCCATTCTCTCTAACTCTCTATCTCCACCTCTCTCTCTCTCTCCCTCTCTCTCTGTATCACTCTCTTTTTCTGCTTCCCCCTCGCTATCTCTCCTCTCTCAATATCCCTCCCCTCTTCTTTCTCCTTCCTCTTTCTCTCCTTCCCTCTCCCTCTCTTTATCTCTATCTCTCCCTCACTTCCTCATAGTTATTGCTCTCCATCTATTTGTTTCTCTCTCTTCTTCCCTCTCACCTCTCTCTATTAACTCTCCTTCTCTATCTCTCTTTTTTCAATCTCTACTCTCTCTCTCACCCCTCTCTATCTCTTTATTTCCATTCACATAATTCTCTTTATCTCTCTATCTCTTCTTCCCTTTCTATCTCTATATCCCTTCGTTTTACATGGATTTTTATTTATACAACAAGCTTAATATCTCAAAATGAAAAAAAATACACTAGAATCTTAAATATAATCAACGAAATATTATTGCATTCATCTAAACCCAACTCATTTCATTCTTATTCATATTCCTTTACATTATTCCCAGAAACATTATTCCATAATTCTATTTAAACAGACAATAATATTTATTTTCGCATTATAAAAACTTTTCCCATCTTAAACTGATACGTTTCCTTCAACTTTTTTCTCAATCGGGTAAATTGTTTTTCAAATTTTTTTAATGGTGTAAATTGTTTTCCCTTTTTTCTATTGTGTAAATTGTTTTTTATTGTGCGGAGAGGAGGTAATAATAATAATAAGAAAATCGATAAATAAAATACTTTAATTTTTTTTATTTAGTAAAAAAAATGGGAAACTATTATATAAAAATAATATTCGTTTGATAATATATAATATTTGTTTGTTAATAGACATCAATTTTTTTAATAATTCAAACTTTTATTAATCTATCTCTCAACATTGAAAAAGCTGTATAATTCCATCCTTAAAATAAGGAATAATATAAAAGGTTATTAAATTTGAAACATTTTATTAATTTTCTTTTGAAAATAAAATATATATATATAGAGCGCTGAATCTATCTGTAGTACAGATCCATCCAGGTTAATCCAAATGTAATTTTAAACAAATTGCTGCTCAAATGATTTAATGTTTTTTTATACTTTAAACATTAATATACCATTATTAAGCAACTTAATGGAGAGGACAGTTTATATCAAACAATTTAGAGTTACGTTACCCTTGAATCAATAGGGTTTACTCGATAGAATTTATGATGCATTGAACAATGTTACACGTGGTAAAGTAGGTTACACAACGGAAGGTATAAATTATTAACCATTTAAACATGGCTGGTCAGCCTGATCTGCCCTCTAATTTAGACATGCATATGGTCAGCCTGCTCTGCGCTCTAATTTAGACCAGTGCATATGGGTACGCTTATGAGCGCCACCTCAACATAAACAGGAGATGTGCGTCCACAAATGAGCTGCTTCTAGCTTGTATCAGTATTGCGAGGTTTAGAAAGGCACAGGTTCAAGGACAGTTCTCATCACCAAATTCTTGGTTTCACTGTTGGCAATGCTGAAGCCATCTCGGTATTTATAGAGGTGATAGAAATCTCTCAGAATGTCAAATGCATGTTTCTTGGAAGAGATGGGAACATTGCTTTCTGGTTTGAGAACTCCCAATTTAATTCTCTGACATTCTCCTCTATCATGGTGTCTATGTGATTAAAAGCATCTTCCTCTGTTGCTCCAAGATTGTCTTTCATATAACATCATATTGAAGAAGCTTCTTCTCCACGGCTCCTCTCCGCCTGCATTCACCATCATGCAACTCAAATTCAAAATCAAAACCAAAAAGAAAACCAGTTTTTGAATGCAATGTTTTGCATTTGATTTTATATAGAAGAATGGAAGATGCCAATTCACATTGTAACCGCACACTTCACCTCGTAGTCGGAGGATGGAAGATGCCAGGTCATTGAACTTCGATGGAAAATCAATTTCCTGCAGAATGTGAAGAGTAAGGGGAATATCCAACGTGAGAATGGGT
Organism: Pinus taeda; assembly: GCA_000404065.3. Classification (NCBI taxonomy): domain Eukaryota; kingdom Viridiplantae; phylum Streptophyta; class Pinopsida; order Pinales; family Pinaceae; genus Pinus; species Pinus taeda. The sequence goes on from APFE031015845.1 coordinate 140,625, forward strand.
TGCAGTGTGGTTGCTCGGTACCCAAAACTCACCTTCCCGTTCTCTAAATACTCCTCAAACGTCGGTATGTAACCGCTGGAGATCCACTTCGCCTCTTCCAAAAATGCATCAAATACCGCTTCCCAATGCATAGCGCACGCAAAGCAAATTAAGTGAGCCCGAGCTTTGGATATTCCATTATATTGCAAACCTAACATTATCATAAGCAAAGAAATATGTTATTCGCTGCAACTCTATGTATGAGGTTAAATTTGCATACAGTGTTTCCAGCATGGCTGAGCGTGTCTTGGCCTTGAGTCTTCTCCCCCTCTCTAGCCATTCCATTAACGCAATCGTAAAACGCAATCCCATCTGATCATTTTATACACACACTTAGTTTCTGCCTCGATCATTATGCAAATTATTATATTTATTCTATTAACTCAAGATCTAATCAAGCAAATTACGCCCACCTCTTAATTGCAGCTGTGAAAGTTCGACTTTGTCCATCGTTCCGAAGGTGTCATAGATATCGTCGAGAACTATTCCAAGATAACACAATTTGGCAAACCCCAATCTGAATGCAGAATGTTTGGGTTCAGTGGCAATGCAGGAAGCCAATGTGTAGAATTCCACGTAACGATGCCGAGTGAATGTGAGTTCAGAAAAACCCGAATCTTTCCACCATCTGCACACAAAATAATTCCAATATAACACCACTCAAATATAGTACTGCTGGAGGCAGCTTATCACCTGCACACATGCTTTAACTCTTTACGTTGCAAGGAGTGAGAGATATTGAACTCTAATTTTGCGAGTTCTAAAAGCTTCTTGTTCATGGTCCTCGTTCTTGGTCCTCCTCCTGAAAATCAAAATGCAAATTAGATTCAACACTTAGATTGCCATAGTAAAATAGTGCGCCTGCTCGAATATATATTGTACTTACTCAAGCGATGGATTACTGTCGTTTCCAAATAGGTCAATGTAATTCCTTGCTTCCAATCTCGGAAAATTAGTGAGCCAGCGATATTCAAGAACGAACGTATTCTATCTGCACCCAAAATATTGTTGTTATAAAACATACATAAAATATTTACGATTTTGTGAATTTGTAATGGCACCGTTGCCTCACCTCTCGTGAAAGACTGGCACTGGAAATCGGAGCCGTTTTCAGGGCTTCTTTTAAATATGCTGCAGAGAATATTTCAGCCTCTTCCATAACATTCTCCCCCGGGAAGGCAACGAGGGAGGCCCGAAATAAATTGAGAACGCCTCCGATCTCCCCCTGTCTGAATATTGGCAGAGCAGGCAAATTCCCCATTTTGATCTTTGAATACTTTCAACACATCTGAAATGAAATATAATGAGATTTTTTAAAGGCAATCTATAAGAGGGAGTTTTATTAATTACCGTATACACGTACCCTCCCAGGAGTCGAAATAAACTCTAGTCAGTGCAGCACAAGAATTATGCTCTGGTCGATCCATGAAGCTTCGGTCAGTGAATTGAATGCCGATTCCTCCTCTGCCCGTGCGGGGTCCCCGCATCAAAATGAATCCTGCGTCCGCTGTAGCTCTCACATGAACTGAAGCACTGAGTTTTTGGATCTTGAACTGGGCCCCCACCATGTTTGTCGTTTTCTGTTACAATCTTTCCGAAATTACATCTGTCATGGGTGGCGCAGGGGTCTTACTGTTTGCAGGGACAAATGGACTCGTTGGCGTCGCCTGAGTCTTTCTCCTCTGTCCTGAAGCCAAGTGGTCATTAATTAATACTGTTTTCTTCATTACAAAAATCCGAACAGTCTTTTCCAGGAAGGTCACCATACCCGTCGCATGCCACGATATTACTTCGGGCATGTGAACTACAGAGTAATTAATTCCCCAGGGCTGATTATCCTGTTACACGCATCTGTTTATCCTCGTTTACTCGACTTGGATCCTGTTCCACGCGTCTGTTTCCGGGACTGAAATCGGAAAGCTATTCTTTTTTCCGTGTTTCTTCCTGTTACAGGTTTTTGTTTTTTCCGATTCTCGTCTTTTTCTTTAAATCCCATCCTCTGGATGGAGGTTAACAGTCTTACCATCCTCTGTTCTTGGAATACATCTGGTCTCTCTTTTCTTTAAAAAACTTATGTTTCCTTCATATGCCGAATATCTGAAAGCTTCTGGGTTAGATGCACATATCGCTTATAGATTTTCATGTTTTGGAGTTGCTCCCTCCTGCGCACCCTTCTGTATTTTTTTTTGAGTATTCTGAACGGTTTTGAAGTGATATGTCTAATTTTTTGGTAGAATTGCTTATTACCCGGCTAAAATTTGCAGCAAAAGACATAGTTTCATATAAAATACCCTGTATAAACTTTTCAAAAATTTGTTTTGTATCTCGACCCTGTCAAGATTTTGGTTGCAGAATAAGAAGATGGTGGTATAGATGTAATGGATGTCTGTGTCGCTGTTTAGATATCTTTTAAAAATTATAATGTACATTTTATTCTTGGTCTCTCCGGAACTCTTTCCTAGTAAATCTGTAGATTTGCTGTATATTTTGGGTCTGTATTCCAAGCTGTTTCAGATTTGGGATGCTTCGCTCTCTGGTTCGGGTTGGGCCTACGGGCTTTCCAGGTGGCGATCCTTTCTTTGTTGGTACTTTAGGTCGGAGGTTTTGGCGGGTACATGACAGGACGCTGAGCTGGGTGGCATGCTTTCCTCGCTGTCGTAATTTAAACATATATCTCCCTCAATCGACATAAGCAGAGCTGCATTTAAGGAACATAGGTCTAATGGTCAGATAGTGTACTATCCGATTGACCTTTATCCTTTTTAGCGTGTCTTTCCCATAACGTATCTCTGACATTTGTCAATTTCTATCGAGTATTTTTCAAATGTTTTTTCCTGATAAGGTTATCGTACTTGCCTTTCAATTCTCTCTGGTTGTGTGTATGATTTTCCACCCCATAGTACATGACCTAATAGCTTGTATTGTTGTCGTATCCTCTGTCATCCCATCGTAGACATGGAGCTTTTGTCCGATGTGTCGGCTTTGTCAGCGTAAGTGCGGGCCACCATTGAAGGGGAAAAGGCTCACGACGATTTCCGCCGCCAGGCAGGATGGCAGTGGGTTTTAGCCAAATCTATTATTTCACCAACCTCCCCGGCGGCACGCGAACTCAAGGGTGGCCAATATGATATTCCTCGTTAAAGGCAGACGCAGCATCCTATTAAGACCACCTCTCCTCCCTTGGCATGTAACCTCAATAGTTTCTTTCTGTTTGACCGAATCACAAGCCTCCAAAAAAGAGCACTTGTAGGCCGATGGTATTTCCCGAACTTGGAGCACGAACAGATGTGATCCTAGTTGGGCAAAAGATGGAAATCCCTTCGAGGATATATTCCTACTATTATCAAATTAGGTTATAATCCTCTTAAAAACACTCCAACTAACAACCTGATATGGGTTAAATTTCTCAGTTTACCAATTGAATTATGGCAAAGGGAGACTCTGACTCATATCTACCAATTGAATTATGGCAAAGGGAGACTCTGACTCATATCGAGAACGCAATAGGCAAATTCGTCTATGTGGACCCGAAATGTCTGGGGGCAAAAGACAAGAGGGTAGCATGGATACTTATAGAGAAAGAATATCGTGGGGGTTTTCTTGACCATATAGACCTACTTTGGGGGGATTTAGATGTTTGTTAGAGACTTGATTTTTGGGGGGTTCCATATATATGCTCATCGTGTCATAAAATTGGACACTTGAAGGAGAATTGCCTATTCAGCAAGCGGGATAGCTATAAAGGAAAGGAATTTCGAACAAAAGATCAGTCAATGTTTTTCGATGGAAAGCAGGGGGAAGCTGCAGGGGAAAAAAGGAAATTGTACTAGAGGTCTTCCACCTCAGGCATGTTCAAATCATCATTTCCTCTTAGATCTTCATTAATGAGGGCTGGTGGTCCATCTCCAAAATTCCCTGCCTCTGTTTCAAAATCTTATAGTAAATCATCCCCTTTCTATGGGAAAGAGAAGAATCCTACTAATCTGTCATATCCTCCGTAACCATTTTCATGTCATGAAGTCCCTCAACCCACCCCATGTGCTCATCCCATGGAAAATTTCCCCTTCTCGTCCCACATAACATATGTTCCATCATTCACCACTTCCCCGGTCAACCATATATCAAAAAGGAAGGGCCCATATCTTTCGGAAATGCCACAAGATCCAAAAGGGAAAGATCCATGTATTTCAGTGACTCCCCCAAATTCTTCGGTCATCTCTCCTACAAATTCTGTACGAAGTAATCTGGATCTTCTTCCAAAGAAGAAATCCCTAGAACTTTGCCCTCTCACAATCCATAAACCTAGTTTGGCCTCTTCTCCCCACATCAGTCCTAATTCCAAACAATATTACAGTAAGAAGGAAGCAAAACTGAGGTACTCGGCACTTTCGTGGGAGGAAGGAAATTTCTAACATGGACCACTCATTGATTGACATCCCCGTTATTGACCTATCTGAAATAGGGTCCCTTGGAGCAAGATAGGGCAAAGCTGGTCCATCACGATGCATATTATATCAATGAATATTAGGGGTCTTGGGGCGGACCTCAAATTTGTTGCTCTGAAGGACTTATTTCTATCATCCCAATCCAATATCATTCTCATTTAGGAATCGATGCATGCTTCTTTTGATACTATTAGATATTTGAGGCGTATGTTCCCCTCATGGCATATAGTTGCAACTGATGCAAATGGATTATCGAGGGGATTAGCAGTTTTATGGAATCCTAAATGGATATCAGCAAGGGCTTTTCAATGTTTTGCTGGTATCCTTCTTTTGGCAAAGTTCCGCATTGTAGCAAGCTCCACTCATATTCGAAATGTACATGCTCCCTACAAGGATCATTTTCCTTTTTGGAATCGATTCTTATCATCTAAAATTTTGGAAATTGACACTCTTCTTATTGGGGGTGACTTGAATTGTACCCTATCCAGTGAGGAGGTTTGGGGGAGGGGTAAAAAGATTGATCCTTTATCTAGCCTTATCAATGGGGCTTTTCTCCAACAAAACATGATCGATGTTTATCCACAAAGTATGAGCCCGACATGGGATAATGGCAGGATTGGAAGCTCCTACCTTGCTAAAAGGCTAGATAGATTCATGATAAAGGACAAATTTATGGACCGTTTGGGAAGGTCATTCTCCAATATTATTAATTTATATCTATCTGACCATAACCCTATCTCCCTGTGGTGGGGAAAAAGAAAGTTCAGGAAGGGAGTTCTGTTCAAATTTAATAGAGCCTGGTAAGAAGATGAGGAATTTAATGATATGGTAAAAAAGTATTGGTCTTCAAGCCTCCCTGGGGAAAATCTTTCTCCATCACAAGCTCTTCTTGATAGTGTTTGTGCTCTAAAGGAAAAGGTGAAATCATGGTAGGATAATAAGAAGAAATATAATAGGAAAACTTTGAAAGAGATTCAAAAGGAATTGGATTCGGTAGCTGAGATCCTAAAAAAAGAAAATAATATCTCTCTTCAGGTTCATAGTCATATAAGGGAGCTGGAAAAAAAGAAGATATAAATTGCTAGCTATTGAAGAAGCTTTGTGGAAGTTAAAGAGCAGAGCACTATGGCTAAAGGAAGGTGATAAAAATACAAAATGCTATCATAGATATGCAAACTGTAGGAGGGATACAAACTCAGTATGGGAGATCAAAAGTGAGGGGGGTGTTTTGCTGGTCTCTTAGGAGGATATTTCAAAGGAGGCATAGGCTCATTTTGAAAAGTCTTATAAAATAAATGGGGTATGTAGTATGGAGGACATCCTAAGGGGAATTGACTCTATCCTACTATGTATGATGAGGGGAAAAACAATGAATTATTGCAACCTGTTTTTGAAAAGAAACTACTAACAATTATGAAGTCTTTCAAAAAGAATAAAAGCCCAAGACCAGATGGGTGGTCTATTGAGTTCTTCATACATTTTTTTGATTTGGTCAAAAAAATATCTTCTCGCCATGGTGGAGGAGTCGAGACAGAAGGGCAGTATTCACCATCATATTTCCTCCACATATATTGCTTTCATACCTAAGAAGAAAAAAGTATCTATTTTCATGGAATTTAGAACTATTTCTCTCTATAATGTAATTTACAAAATCATCTCCAAGATTATAGCAAATAGAATCCGTGAGACTTTGTTAGTTTTCATCTCATCGGAACAACATGGTTTTCTCCACAACAGGAACATCATTGAGGCTATGGCTAATGCGCAGGAGAGCTTACACCCAATGCATACTAAAAAGCTGGATGCAACTATCCTACAATTGGATCTAAAAAAACCCTACGATAGCCTTGATTGGGGTTTTCTCAGGTGCATTTTATGTAAAATAGTGCTTCCCAATGAGGGTGTGAGCTGAATTATGGCATGTGTGGAAAATGTCAAATTTGTTGTCATTATCAATGGGCTTCCAACTAAAATTTTTCCAGCAGAAAGAGGCCTTAGACAGGGATGCTCCCTATCTCCTCTACTTTTCATTCTTGCTATGGACTCATTGAGTTTACAAATTAGAAGGGTTGTAATGGAAAATCAATGCATACCTTTGATGATCTGTAGGGGTATCAATATCTCACATAACTTATGTGTAGATGATATCATGATTTTTGGGAAACTATGTAGGCTTACATGGAAAAGCATACATAACATTCTAGAAATTTTCCAAAGAGCATTTGGAATCTTAATAAACAAAGGTAAATCCTTTTTCTATTTTGATGATGGAGATATGGATTTAAAGGAATATCTAGAGGGTCTGTTTAACATAAAGGTGAATTCCATCAAGAATGGTGTTCAATATCTTGGGTTTCATCTAAAACCAACACGTTATAAAAAATATGATTGGATGTTGATCATGGGCTGTTTCATTAAAAGAATAGCCAGGTAGGAATTCAAGTATCTTTCTATGGCAGGCAGGGCGGTTCTAACTCAGTCAGTTCTGGCGTAGATGATGGTCTATTGGGCCCATTTATACCATATTCCTACAGGGATCATTAACATGTTAAACAATTTGATGGCAAATTTTATATGGGAAGGCAGTAAAGATAATAGAATATATCATCTGACTAAACTTAGCAATATTTGGATTCCAAAAGATCTGGGTGCATGGGGTATTATGGATATAAGAACTTTTGGTAAAGCTCTTCTATGTAAATCATTATGGAGAGGCATGAGTGGGGTCAGTTTATGGAGTACAACTTTAATGAGGAAGTACATGGGGAACAAAGATTTGATATATTGGTACAAAAAATGGACTATTGGTTATTCACAAGGATTTGCTATATGGCCGAGTTTCCGGAAAATTGAGTCTATCTTTCTAAAATACCTCTCTTGGAATTTCCAAAATGGTAGAAATGTTTATATAGGTTTTGATCATATTATGGGTACATGAGAAAATCTAATTATTCCCCAAAGGATCTTAAATGTTCTCCACAGAAGGGGTTTTTTCACATGGAATCAAATTATTGCAGGATGGTGACTGTTCCTATTTGGAAGGAGCCAACAGACTTGGGATTGAGAGGAGAATTAATTCATCAATGGAATAGTATGATGATGATCATGGAATTCTTTGGAGTTTGCAGAACGGAAGAAAATGACTCCCTTGCCTGGAGGGGAAAAAGAAAAGGGACTGAAGTTCAAGTAAAGGACATTTACTATAAATTAGTTAAAGAAATTCCCTCTCATTTTTTCCACTGTCAATGTGGAAAACTGGAGCTTCTTATAAAATGATACATTTCTCCTGGCTCATTTTTCACAATAAAAACTTGACCTGGAAGAACCTTCAAAAGAGAAATTGGGTTGGTCGTGGTATATGTTTAATGTGCAAAAAAGAGGAAGAAAGTAATGTTCATATGTTCCTTAACTGCAGCTTCACTCTACAGTTATGGACAAATCTTTCTCATTACTTTGGCTTCAGTTTGGTGTCTCAGTCATCTATGCAAGATGTTTTGTTCTGGTGGAGTTCTCAGAAAACAATACTAAGATCCATTCCTCAACTTCCTCAGAAAATAATACTAAGATCCATTCCTCAACTTCTTCTATGGATAGTATGGAAATGGAGGAATTGTTTAGTATTCCAAGATGGAAAAGGAAATAAGATGTATGTACTTGAGAAGATTATTTCTATTCATTCCTCCCTCCCATCAAATATGTCTTGCCATGAAAGCAAGAATTCGATGGATCTGGGGAGAATTCAAATGGACTTCCTCCGGGCTTTATTTGATGCGACAACACAACAAGGTATATGTCCTTGTGGTATTCACATAAAATGAATGAAAAACAACAAATCTTTATTTTTTGTAATGGAGGATCAGATACAAATAATAAGGCTGAAGCTATGTCTTTGACTAGTGTTCTTCAGGGTGGATGAATAGGATAGATGCATTATGGAATAGGAGAAAGCACTTCTCTATCAGTGATGCACACAAAACTCAGAACCAGCGTGCTGATATCTTGTCAAAGAAAGGACTAATGAGCCAGCTTGGTATATGGAAAATGGATATTCAAACGGGACCAACCACATATCAGATAGAAGATTTCTCTTTGCCAGGTACTTAATCCATATTTTTTTGGTATATATCACGAAAACTCATTTTGCTCATGCTTTCCTACCTCTTTTGCGGAAGGTATGGTTTCTTTACTATCTTTTTGATATGTCTCTACTGGTGGGATTTGGTTACTATCTATATAGACCTGGAAGGCATCCTAGTATCCTTGGGTGGAAATCCCCTGTTTCTTGCTCACATTTCCTTCATATTTCAACATGCATGCCTCCATGCAATGTTTTTGGTTTACATAGCCTACTTTGTTCCCACATAGCGTTTCTCTTTTTTTGCTATCTATACATATCTCTCTTCAATATGTAAATATGCTCATTATAATACAAATGCAACCTTTTTTTCTACTTAAAAAAAATCTATAAAAGAAACTGAAAAATTAAATAAAATTGCATTCAACTGCTTAAACAAGCTATTTACTAATAAAATGTGGATATATTTTACCTGAAGAGACTCGGTATCCGAGCCTAAGAGTTCGAAACCCCAAGGCAGTTGAGTTGAAATCAATAACATCACTCTCTCTCCCACATCCAATCCCTTTCTCGCCCCAATAACTAGACGAAAAAATAATTTATTGTTTTAATGATGTGCGACATTCCATATATAAAGCAAATAATGATGACAAGGTTACATTGACTGACCTAAAAATATGATCTAACACCGATTTTATCTCATTTTTGAAATGCCCATCGATTCCCAAACGTTCAACACTGTCGACCATCGAAAGTCCTTGAATCTAAGAATTTAGAGGAGTGACTGTAACTGAATTGAACATCTCCTTTACTTCCCCAACGAGTCTCTCAGCCCATTCGCGGTAAGAAGGTGCCTGGACACAATTGGATCAGAATCTATAGTAATTCGATGGATTGAATCGAAAGAAAAATAAATTCTATTAATGAAGTTGAATTTAGTTACCCAGCCCATAACGGGTCGAGAGGGACTGGATGAAATCATCGTCCCAGAGATTGGAACGATAATCGCCTTTGCGTCTTTGCTGGCCATCGTCATCACATAAACTCACACTCACAGATTTGCTAGGGATTTGGGATTGATTTACGGAAGCCATGGGTACAACTAATGAGATAGAAGGGAGCGCCAATATTTCTTCACGCTATGATAAAATAGTTATGTTGTTCAACCCAGCGGTGGCCTTTCCATATATATAGAGCTTCTTCAGAGATTTGAACGCATGGGCAGCATAGAGCTGCCTCTTTGGACAACAATGGCATCTCAATATTTCAATCATAGTTCACCATCATGAAGATGAACGCATCTCGACTAAAATTTAACAAACGTCAATCCTTTCAGTGAAGTCTCGTTTGTGGACCAACATGTAGCCCACGTGTAGCCCATGTGCTTAATTTAATAAGTCCCCTACATGGACTAAAATCATTTCAATCTGCTTCGCATTTTGTACTAATTATTTCAATAAAGTGGCACATGTGGTTTGTCGTGATGTTCTTATTTAGAATTATTATATTGGGAGTGTCTGTTAGGGCATCACACTTCTGAGAGCTCGTTCAGGAACCTTGCCGTCCAAATTTGACAAGTTTCCCAAAAATCCGTTGTCTAGTGAGGCTACACTTGTGCTTTCTGGTTGGAATTTGGTCTATTTATTTAATATTATTGTGTGGGAGTGTTTTAATTAATAAGTTTTTTTATAGTGGAAATAGATTCAGCACCGGTAAAATTTTTCAAGACACTAAAAAATCTTAATCTTATACTAGTAACTCAAATTTCCAAAATTTCCTATTCGTCGCATCTTTAAACTACTTGTTTTAAAGCTGTTCAGTTCGACTTATTTGAAATGACCTTTGTAAACTCCTTTGTTATATGTGAGGATCACTATGGATTTACCTAGAATAAATATCCATAGTATCCAGTGGCTATTGGTATCCACATTCAATATTGTGAATGTTGGTTCAATTACAAATTCCGAGAATAATAAAACATAATAGTATGCTATATAATCTAGTATATATACTCACTATATATTATATGCTACCAAACTAATTATTTATAACACAAGTCAAAATATTGAAAAAATGAATCATACAGTGTAAAAGCTATTAATATCAAACATTGAATGATATACGTTAAATTTGTAACTTTGAATTGACACAAACCATACTTTCTAAACCCTAAACATGTAACATTGCTCCTTGATTATTTGTGACCCTTTCTCTTGCACATTACAACCCTCCTTAGCATGTGTGACAAGGGTCACGTCCCTCTACAAAGAGACAATAAGATAGTGGCCAATATCATAGAGATTTGTGCTTCTTCTTATTGCCATAAATCCTCCTCAAGAACCTGGCCAATAGTTCCACTTGTCCTAGACCAGAATATAAGACAAAGACCTCAAACTTAGATGTTCTCTCCAACTCCGCTAGGGCTTCTCGGGACTGTGAATACCTCAAATTGTCTTTCCACTTAGTTGATTGCACTTGAATGGATAGTTTGAATGAACTCACTTGCCTTCTATTTATAAAGGTCTTGGTGTGTTTCCCTTAACCACTAAGGGTCATGATGACTTAAGTCCAAGCCGACCTCAACAAATCTTTTAACCTCCATCAAACAAAAGACAAAAAGTATTCGCATCCAACCAATGCCATGTCATCAATACCTTAGGTGCTCATTAGCTCCGTAAGGGTTCCCCACATGCCCTTAATGACTAAATCATCAAAAATAACACTTGGTTTCATGCCCACAACCTTGGGTGCAAACCCCACTACTTGGGTACACTTTCCTGCAAAGCCCACGTGGGTCAAACTTCTACCAAACCCTGTACCCTAGGGTGAAGGAGTACCTCCCAAGGTACATAAATCAACAATTCTATAGGTTTCCATATGTTCTTCCTTCAAAATCTTCCACAGTTAACTCAACGTTATTACTGACTTTCTGCTTCCTTTCATGGTATCTTCTTTTAGGATTATTCTTCAGAAGTTCCCATAGCTCATTTATCTCAATATCCAACTCATCCTCCGTGTTAAAAATGTTTCCCACTTGTGACTTGATCTTCTCTTACATAATAGTATCATAACTCTTATCCCACTCTACTTCGATGTACATCTTCCAACATATGCTTAAGACATTTATAATTTCTTCTCCACTATCTTCTACAACAAAATTACAATTGTCATATTTAGAATTCTCCATTTTGATTTCACATTTCATCTTAGATATACTTTGTTACATTAGTTTTCCTTTCCTTCACTGAAAATTATTCTTGTTGTTGTCCACGATTTGTTTC
>APFE031015845.1:177926-196456 GCA_000404065.3 Pinus taeda
TATCGATGTAAATGCCAAATAGGGTAGGGGAGAGGGGGCAACCTTGTTTAACTCCGATGTTACACTTAATATCTTTCGACCACCCCTCATTGCTCTTTAGCTTGGCAATTACATTCTCGTATAACCTTATAGCGACAACTCTCAACTCGAGAGGAACCTTTAGCTCTTCTAATCTATTCCAAAGGTTGTATCTAGAAACCGTATCAAAAGCCTTTCTAAAGTCCACAAAGCAACAAAATAAATTGGATTTATCATTACGACATTCCTCCATAATGATCTTAAGCGTAACGAGGTGGTTTGTTGTTGAGTGATGCCTTTTAAAACTTGCTTGGCCTTTAGCCTGCTTACCTTCACTTTTAAGCCATATGCTTAACTTCTTTTCCAAAATACTACCATATAACTTGGGTAAGAGAGGGTTGATCATAATTGTCTGATAATTAGAGGGGTTATTTTTATCCCCACTTTTAAAAATAGGGATAATGAGGCTCTCAGTCCAAGGTTTAGGGAGCCCTTGCTTGACTGCTTGATTGAAAAGCTTGTGGATGTGGGGGATGAGGACATGACCTCCAATTTTTAAGATGTCCGCCTGGTAACCTTCAATGTCCTTAGCTTTCCCATTAGCGAGGCGATTAACCCTAAATTTAATGTCTTCTAAAGAGAAAACTTCTTTAGTTGTGAGCAGGGTTTCCAAATTATCCATGACATTTGGAGATTCATAAAGCTTTTTAAGATAGGAATTCCAATCGTGAATAGCAATTTTATTATTATCTTTAGTCTTCCTAGTCAAAATCGGCCTCCAAAATTTCTTAGGAGCTACCTTAGAGAGGTGTAAGATATTCTCTTGTCTTTGACAAATGTACTGCCTCTTTTTCCTTTTAGTTAGGGTTTTGTATATTTTTATCTTGTCCATTTTAAGAGATTCGTCAACAACTTCCTTAATTGCTCTTCTTGCACTTTTACAGTCTTTGTCATACCATGGATTGGTTTTGCTATTTCTTTTATTATTTGAAACTTCAATTGAGAACTTGTTAATAGAATATGAGAGGGTTGTAGTCAAATTATAATAGAGGTATTCTATGTTGTCTATACTAGATAAAGGAAGCAAATTAGTTTTTAATTCATTTAGAAAGAGATCATTTTTATTTCTATCAAATATTAAGTTCTTTTGGCTGTAAGTATTATATTCTGTGGGAACTCTATGCATGACAAAATTGAGAGTTATAAGTAAAGGCCTATGATCAGAGTCAGGTTTGTGGTCGTTTAAGATGTCAAAATTTATTATTTCGTTGTATAATGGGAGATCGGAAATAACGTAGTCTACCACGTTGCTACCAAGTCCATGGATGCAGGTCATCTTGCTGTAATTGGGCCACTTCTTTAGACCGTTGCAAATTATGAGATCCTGAGCACTACAAAGCTTGACTAGTTCTGTCTCTATGTTTTTTAGAGACAATTATTTCATGTGGATTGAAAATTTAATTAACTATGTATAAATATGTAGAATATCAAAAATGAAAAATATTGACCTTCTTCTCTAAATATGCAAAACAATAAAATCCTCACTAAAAAAAATAAAAACAAGAAAATATGAAGAAGAAGACCACTTCCAAAGTTATTAAATTTACAAAATAATTATTTACATTTCATACATTATAAAATTAAAAGAAAAAAAAATCTTTTAAAAGAAGGGCATGGTGTAGAATTGCCATTTTTTTAAATCAACATCCAAATGACTACCATTCTAAAATGCAATGTACATAAAAAAGTTTATAGTGCCAAAAACTATGCTCTAAAAAAAACATGTGTGTTCTGCATGACCCCTTTTCAAAATCGGGTCACTTTTTTGCTATCTCCACAAAATGGGTAACCGTATCAGTTCCCGTTTCAAAGTTTACATTGTTATATGTCAACCCAGGTAGTGATGGACAATTTGTAATAGCATCTAATTTTGAAAAAATGACACAAATTTCAAGAATCTCAAGCGGACATTCTCTTAATGCATGTTTCTTTCTACATCTAGGGAAAAATATTAAGAAAGAGACATTCTCAACTTTTTGCTTGTTTTGCATTATTTACATATAAATATTATCACCTAATATTACTGGGAATATCTATTTTAAAATTATCAAGCAAATCTTCAAGTTCATCTTGCGTTATTGATCCTGATGCTAATTTACTTACTCTTATAATGGTTAGATCTCTAGGACTTCTCCCATACTTTGTTTTCCCCCCAAAATGAACTTGCACAGCTCACAAATTTCTTAAAATGGTAATTGAGACACATATCATTTATCGATTAGGTTAAATATACCAATCTACTCATCTTTTATTGCTCTAAGTAAGAGGGATTTTAGTGTATCACATCCTATATTATGTGTTTTTTCCCTCTAGACATTATATGTAGATCTCTCTATAGGAACATGAATAATATCATCTTCTTTTTTATTCATTTTAAAAGTTTCCTCTTTAATATCAGTATGTATATAATAGTCCTTATATTTTACTAAAAATAACCTTCTCATATCATCCCATGGTGTTGTAGATTAAGTACCTATACCCATAAACCATTTAAGGGCTCCACATTTTAATGTGGCTGGAAACAATTTCATTTTTGACAGTCATGTATGTAATCATAAGAAACACATAATACTTTAAATTCAAAAATTGTAGAAATTCTCACTGTAGATTAATATGATTTTGCAATGTACTAAAGCAAAATACTTAATCTACTTCTACAATCAAACTTGCGGAGGCTTAATCGATTTTGTGCAAGATCAAATAGAACACATATAACAGAGAAAAATAATCAATCACACATGAGACACAAAAGAATGCTCTGGGGAAAGCCTCAGCTAAAAACCCCACTATCTGTATTATCATACAAGTGGAAATATCTCAGGATAACAAAAGCTTTAGCTCTCACAGCTATCTAGCTCTTAGTACAATCCCTCACTGCTACTCATAGATAGAATAGACAACTCATATGCCTTCTCCTATGTCCTCCAAGCCTCCTATTTCCTTGCGTAGTTTTCCTTGGGTGCTCCAGATGTAACCTTGTGACACTGAACTTGCACACTGCTCCAACACACTGTAAAACTGTGCAAACCTCAAGGAATGAATTCCTTCTGTATGCAAGAGAATTTCTTATAAGAAAATTATAGCAACCGATAGTACACTATCCCTACCTTTAATCTCAACTGGGCCTTTGTCTGAACAGACATGCATGAGTTATTTATGAGAGAATATTCAGTTATCTGGAGTACACTAGTTTCATGCATGCATGGATTAACTCACTGAACTCACAATTAGTTCTTCCAACTATTTGGAACTAATTTAATTGGACTTAACTCAGTTAACTGAACTAAATAATTACAACTCAAATACAACTCATCCTTATCTCTTTAATTAAGGGATAACTTCCTCAATCAAAGGGATAACTGTTGCATGACTTCACAAAGACTTCATGTTTTCATTTCTCCAACTAATTAACTCAGCATGAATTAATTAATTATTTTTCAAATAGTTGGTGAGACTAAATTCGAATTTAGTCTGCTCTATGTACACCTCTTCCTCAATCTTTCCATTGAGGAATGCAGTCTTCACATCCATCTGATGGATCTTCCAAACCATCTGTGTTGATAGTGCCAACATCAATATGATAGATGAGTACCTTGCTACAGGAACAAAAGTCTCATCATAGTCGATCCCCTCGATCTGTGAGAAACAATAGGCAGCAAACCTTGCCTTATATTTCTCCACACTACCATCAACAGCTTGCTTTACCTTGTAAAGCCAACAGGTACTCACAACTGACTTGTTCTCCGGTCTTGGAACCACATCCCAAACATTGTTCCGAACTATGGAGTCATACTCCTCCACCATAGCATTAACCCAAATTGGCTGCTGCACTGCTTCCTCAAGGGAAGATGGTTCAGTCTCAACACATTCCCTAACAAGGGCCATGTATCCAGTGTACCTGTCAGGTGACCTCCTTTGTCTGCGTTGAGAAGATGGTTCTCCCACATTCTCTCTCACATCCAACAACAATCTGTCATCTTCTCTCTTGCGCTTCCGCCCATCCCTGGAAGACTCTCCTTGAGTGGATGTATCCACTCCTAGCACCTCTTCATGCAGCTGCTCCGCATCAGTCTGAGGCTTCTTCTCCTTAGGAACCAAAAGTTCCTCCATAGCCTGTAGTTGGAGCTCCCTCTCAAGGGAAACTCACATCGAGATCTCTACGAACCACTATCCTCTGACTAGCAGGCAAGTAAACCTGATAGTTGTGAGGTGTATCAGTGTACTCCACAAGTATTCCCAACTCAGCTATCAGTTCAAGTTTCTTCCAGGCATCCTTGGTCACATGGCAATATATCGATGAGCCAAAGATCCTGAAGTGACCCACATCTAGCCTCTTCTAGGAGAAATCGTCCTCTGTTGTCTTCATCCCAAGTATGCGATGCGGTCTTCTATTCTACAAATAGACCACTGTGTTGCATGAATCAACCCATAAATGAAGTGGTAGGCCTTGTTCATGCAACATCGCCCGAGCTGCCCCTATAATCATTTTGTTCTTCCTCTCGACCACCCCATTCTACTGTGGGTCATGATGTGCCGTCAAGTACCATTTAATTCCTTCTGCAGCGCAAAAGTCCTTAAACTCTTGAGAGACATAATCTCCACCATTGTCTCTTCTCAAGGCCATGATATTCTTCCTTGATTCTTTCTCAACCAAAGCTTTGAACTCACAAAACTTTGAGAAGGTTTGATCCTTCTTCTGCATGAAATAGATCCAGCATTTATGAGAAAAATCATCAATGAAAATCACATAATATCTTTGTTTCATGGTGGATGCTGTCGAGAATGGTCCACACACATCTGTATGAACTCGCTCCTAGATTGCTTCAGCTCGACTATCTCAATCATGAAAGGAAGACTTGGCGTACTTTCCCAAGGTACAACCTTTACATGTGTACACTTGCTCAAGTTTACCTTTGGGAAGTTCGGTAGAAATCTGTTGCATTATCTTCAAGGCCCCATGATGCAAGTGGCCCAACAGCCTAAGCCATAACTCACTAATGTCTTTGATTTGCACCAATTCTACTTTCGAACTCAATGCAACACAATCATCTACCTCTAGCTTGTAGATATTCTTCACTCCAATCCCAATCCTCTTGGTCTGACTCGTGGCTATGTGTCTTAGGAATGCCTTTCCTTTACTGAAGACTACATCATAGCCTTTGTCTTCCAACATTGTGACTCATACCAAGTTCTTCTTTAGTCCAGGCACATACTTTACATCCGTCAGGGTGAGAGGAGATCCACGCTCCCTCTGAAAACAACTGTACCTTCACCTGAAACATGGTACTTTCCATCATCGCCCATCTCTATGCCCATCTTGAGGTCTTTCTCCTCCAAGGTACTGAATAAAATCTTATTTCCGGTCATGTGGAATGAGGCTCCATTGTCCAGATACCAAACACAACCCACCATCAATGAAACCATGCATGCGATGAGGGTTAAATCTAATTCCAACTGAGAGGCCAATGCCTCACCTTGTGATCCTTTCGAGGATCCCTTCTTTAATTTCTTCAATGGACAATTAGTTGCATGATGACCCACCTCATGAAAATTAAAGCATATCACTTTAGATTTGTCAATCTTCTTCCCTCCATGGGAAGAACCCGATCTGGAATGGGAAGCCTTTCCTTTCCCTTTCCTTGCCTTACTGGCTAAGGCTAGATTTTATTCATCATCGTGCTTAGATGAAGAACCATCTCTGGTGCTCCTCTTGATCTCCTCCTGGATTAGATCCGACCACAGTCATTCCAAATCCAGAATTTTCTCTCTTCCTTTCACTGAGTCCTGGTAGCTATACTCTTTGGAAGACCGAGGAGAGAAAGGCTCACCATATCATCATCGATTGTCATTATTCCTACACTACCAAGCTCATCTTTGTAGGTGGTGAGATTGTTCAGATATGTAGAAATATTGTTCGCCTTTTCACACTTGATTTTCCAAAGCTTGTCCTTGAGTGCCAGTTTCCTTTGGCTGCTACTGTTCTGATATAGGTCCTTCAATGTCTTCCACATTGAAAATGGAGTCTCCCTTCCATGGCGACTCAAGACAATATGGTCTCAAACTCCCTCCAAAAGAATCCTTCTTGCTTTCGCCACACATTTCTTCCTTTCAGCCAATTCTTGGGCATTAGCTACAACTGGCTTGGGGATCTATTCATCAATGAAATCCATCAAACCATTGTCTCTAATACTGCTTCCATGTGATCCTTCCATGCTATGTAATTCAAGCTGCGATCTAGGGCATTGTCGAGTCTCAAGCCATTGAATGCCATTGATGAACTTTGAGGTGTGATAAGAAATCGATTTTGTACCTGCAATAAAGAACATCAAACTTGAACTTTTCCCTTCTCAGTATGTTGTTCACAAATCTGGTCACCTTTGCGCTCATACCATGTCGAAATTTTCACTGTAGATTATATGATTATGCAATGTACTAAAGAAAAATACTTAATCTGCTTCTACAATCAAACTTGCAGAAGCTTAATCGATTTTGAGCAAGATCAAACAGAACACATATAATAGAGAAGAAGAATCAATCACACATGAAACATAGAATAATACTCTGGGGAAAGCCTCAGCTAAAAACCCCGCTATTTGTATTATCATACAAGTGAAAATATCTCAATATTACACAAGTTTTACCTCTCACAGCTATCTATCTCTCAGTACAACCCCTCACTGCTGCTCATAGACAAAATAGACAACTCATATGCCTTCTCCTCTGTCCTCCAAGCCTCCTATTTCCTTGTGCAGTTTTTCCTGGGTGCTCCAGCTATAACCTTGAGTGACATTGATCTCACACACTGCTCCAACAAACTGTAAAACTGTGCAAATCTCAAGGAATGAATTCCTTCTACATGGAAGAGATTTTCTTATAAGAAGATTCTAGCAACTGATAGTACATTGTCCCTGCCTTTAATCGCAATTGAGCCTTTGTCTAAACTGACATGCACGAGTTATTTATGAGAGAATATCTAGTTATCTGGAGTACACTAGTTTCATGCATGCATGCATTAACTCACTAAACTCACAATTAGTTTCTCCAACTGTGTGGAACTAATTTAACTAGACATAACTCAGTTAACTGAGCTAACTAATTACAACTCAAATACAATTCATCCCTATTTCCTTAATTAAGGAATAACTTCATCAATCAAAGGGATAAATATTGCATGACTTCACAAATACTTCATGTTTGAATTTCTCCAACTAATTAACTCAAGATGAATTAATTAATTATTTTTCCAACAGAAGGCGAGATTAAATTCGAATTTTAATTCTCAATTTTAATTCAAGGACAAATTAAAATTGGAATATTCATGTTGCCACATTTCAACAAAAAGAAAAGTTTCCAAGTCTTTTGTTCTCATATCGTTGAAATTAGGAAGTATAGATGGAGATATGTTCTTTATACTAACATTATTTTCAATATATTGAATGGAAAATCCATAAGGATCTTCTTCATTGTCACCATATCAATCACCACCTCTTATTTTACCTCCTTTACCACCTCTTCTACTCCTACGATGTCTTCCTCCTACTTTTCCACCTCCAAGTAGTAGTCTTTCTTCACATTCTACCATTGATCATTTAGAGTTGATGTAACAAGGTTCTTCGATTATATTTTCCTTTTTTGGTTCTTTTATTTGTTGGAAATACTAAGAAGGGGGTGAATCGGTATTTATTTCCAATTTTTATTTTTACCACTTAGATTCTTCATAATTTAGTCAGATAAATGTATAATAACGATTTTATTAAGTATAGAAAAGATTGAATAAAATAAATGATAATTGTTTTCTAAGCACCAACTTGAAATTGATGAGCCTCTAACCTCTAGGGCTTCAACCCTATCCATTTTTCCAAGGAAAAAGGCACAATTTCATTAATAACATAAGAAAATTACATGCTGTATTATTGACATGTATGAGATGCATTCACTTGTGATCAGAACAGTCTTTGTTCAGTTGCATATTTACATATATCAGAATATAATGCAGAAAAATTTAAAATGTATTTAAAACATAGTCTATTAGGAGTCCATAACAACCTAGTGAAAAAACAAAATCAAAATACCATTTGAATGATCATGAAGATCAATCTGAAAAGTCACCATCCATATCGATGAATGGACGATGAAAGAATTGGTAAAATGCATCATCTCTGAAATTCTGAATTCTCCATTGTCCTATGTTCAATTGCACGACCTCTTTAGAAAGTCAATCACTGATCACATTCCTTTCCATGTATATGTGAGAGCATACAATAAAATTAAAATGTGATTTTAGAGTGTTGACATCATCCAAGAGACCCCTGAGTGTGTGCAAGTGACAATGAAATGCATCGTTGACCCAATTAATAACAAGCTTAGAAACCCCAAAGATCTTAATCTCATGAAAATTTTGTTGTAGTGTAAATTGGAGGAGGTGTATCAAATTGTTTAGTTCAACACAACTATTTGTGCCTCTCCCAAACCCCACTTTGATTGTGCAGGACAGATGCTCGTTTATGTGAATAACTTCACCCTCCCTCACCCTACCCCGCCCCATGGACCGCAACTTTTGTCGAGCCATAAAAATACACCCAAGGGGTGCTTTTATTAATAGGTTCTGGAGTGATGACTTGAGGAGGTTGACTATCCAGTTCAATTGGTATGATATTGTAGATGGCAACAAAATTGTTACAGGTGGTTATCAAGTTGATCAATGCATTTTGAAAGATAAGGAGATTCCTATTTAACCAAATTCCTCGGCTGATAATAAGGGGAAGGTTACTGGATTTTTGAGAAGGAGCCTCTGACCACCATCAATACCAAGCTCCTTGATATTTTGACCATCCCACTTGCTCTTCATATTTAGGGAGCTAATAATGGCAGACAAAATTTAGCAGTAACCAGACAATGGACAAAAATATGATCTCTGTTTTTTGCATTTGATTTGCAGAGGCAGCATCTAGAGGGCCCTTGGAAAGCCCATTTCATTAGATTAATTTCAATTGGAACTTTGTTTGAGAGATTGCACCACATAAATAGTTGTGATTTGTGGGGGACTTGCAATTTCCAAAGATGACACCACCACCAAGAGTTAAATCCTTGATCTTATTCGTTCATAAAATTTTCATAACCAGCCTTTGGGGTGTGTCAGCCATTTGGGGTAGGTGCCTACGTGATTTCATCCTCCCTCGTTGATATTCTAATATTGGCTTCATCCAGTGCATCAATGCAAAGGTGCCAAACTCTACTCCATCTTTTAGGGATGTCGAGGATCCTATAATCCATCCATGGCCAGTCCGTACAATTTGGGCAATTTGGGTGATACTAGACCCCTGAAAGAAATTGTCTCAAATCCCTCGGGAGAATGTGTGCATTGCCACAACCTGTCTAAGAATCTATGCCTATTCTAACTTGATCACCTTTTCCAATACTCCAAGCCAATCCATTCTTGATTAAACTTATGGAGTGGTCAATGGCCTTCCAAATGATCGATGCACCAGGCAAATATTGACAGGGGCTGCAAATCCAATCATTAATTTTTAAGGGATGGAATTACTTAAAATAAACCACCTCTTTCCATAGGCTTTCTGATTTGATAATTTATGAGCCCAGCTTTGCCGCGAGGGCCTTTACAAAGGTCTTGAGGTCTTTTATACCCCATCTGCCCCATTTTTTTGGCTTTCCAATCCTTTCCGTGTGAACCCAAGAAAAGGTACGAATCCAAGCTTCGACCCTATCTTGTCCAAGGCTCCAACATTGCATTTAGTAGCACCAACTCCAAGGAGACCAATCCTGTTGTCTTATCTGATTTTAATTGAAAATGCAAATTATACTTACTTCACTGACATCAATGACATCACCTTATTGTGTTGTTGATTTCAATCTTCAAGATCAACATCACTTGTCCACATACTTTACTTCACTTAATCCATCACTGTTTGTGCCATTTCGTTTTGCTTACTTGGGTGGATGAATCTTCATTTCACTTAATCCATCAATGTGTTGTCCAACAATGGCATTATTCCACTATTTGTGTCCACTGTTCACTATTTATGTCCACTGTCTAGCTGAGGAACTATTCCATTGTCCATTGTCTAGGAAGGAACCCTAGATATAGTAGTCCGAGCTAGAAACCACGTCTTTTTATCAGAAAAGTAGGTCATTGGTCCACCGTTTGAAGTTCTGTATCTTAATTCGAGCCACATTGTTCCCACCACTATCAAGAATCCACAGTTCTGTAGTACTTATTTGAAGGTTTATCATCAAACTACTGCATAATATGAGGTACAAAAGTGTCCAGGTCGAACATGGTCAACTAAGATCAATCGCGATGAACCATGATCAGCCATCATGGTCAATGATAATCCACCATGATCAACTATGATTGTCAATCAAGATCTCTATGGTTAGAATTATTGAACATGTTCAACCATGATCAACCATGGTTAGTCGATATCAACATGGTTAGAATGGTCAAACATGGCTAGCCAAGGTCAACCATGGTCAACGATGGTCAACCATGATCAACCGAGATCAACCATTGTCAACCTGCATGGTCAGCCAAGGTTAACTAAAATGGCCACGGTTAGAATGGTTGAACATGATCAACTAAGGTTAACCATAATCAATAGTGATTTAACCATGGACAACCATGTTCAACCATGATTGAACATGATCTAGAATAATCAACAATAATCAACCATCGTCAACCTTGATTAACCATGATAAGCCATGATGAAACAAAATAATCAATTGAGATATCTATGGTTAGAATTGTTGAACATGGTCAACCAAAGTCTCTTTGGTTGAATATTGTCAAACATAATGTTTACTCAGGGTATTTATGGTCAACTGTGATCAACAATGGATAACATGGTTAAATATGGTCACTCATGGTCAACCATTGCCAACTGTGGTTGAATATGGTCAACCATGGTTGAATAATGTTAAGAATAATATGTTAACATTAATGTTAACTTATTAATGCCAACATATTAATTCCAACGTTAATGCTAATGGTAATTTTAATATTAACATTAACATTATTAAGATTAATATTAATATTAACATTTTTAATATGAATATTGTGATGAGACTCATCAACCCTCTTCAACCATGCTTAAACATGGTCAGCTAATTGACCACACACCAGTAAACCTTTAATAGCACAACCACATTTACAAATATCATTGATATGTCTATATGTCCATCCACTTATGAAAATTATGTGAATCAACATATATTAACCACTAACCACTATAATTGTATTGCATTAACATTATAACAGGATAGAAAAACTTTAATTCTTAATAGAAAAACAAATTCCTACATCACATTTATGTTAAACTCTTACATCCCGTTTGCTTAGATCATCACAAATATTCAAATATTGAAAAAGGTGTTCGATTTATATCTTAAAACAGTTAGAGGAACGTAAGTGTTAATCAACCTAACGGTAAGCTGAATATCAAACAATTAAAATTATGTTACTTTTCAATCAACGCCATGGAAATGAGACTTTAATGACCATTTAAAAATCGCTGGCATGTGTCCCCGAGTCTACAAAAATGAAAAATGTTAATGTTATATCTAATCTACACACTGTAAAGTAACTTTGCAGAATTTATTGACCATTTAAAGATTGTTAGTCAGCCTTGTCCGCCTAATGACCGACCATTTACAAATATGGGTCTTTGTAAGAGTGCCATCTCAACCCAGACATGCATTCACCAATCACGTACTTATAATCTGTAGGTCGTGAGGGTTATAAAGGCACAGGTTCAAGGACAGTTCTCATCACCAAATTCTTGGTTTCACTGTTGGCAATGCTGAAGCCATCTCGGTATTTATAGAGGTGATAGAAAGCTCTCAGAATGTCAAATGCATGTTTCTTGGAAGAAATGGGAACATTGCTCTCTGGTTTGAGAAACTCCCAATTTAATTCTTTGATCTTCTCCTCTATCATGCTGTCTATGTGATTGAGAGTATCTTCCTCTGTTGCTCCCAGATTATCTCTCATATAACAGGATATTGAAGAAGATTCTTCTCCACGGCTCCTCTCTGCCTGCATTCACCATCATGCAACTCAAACTCGCATTCAAAACCAAAAAGAAAACCAGTTTTTGAATGCAATGCTTTTTCATTTGATTTTATATAGAAGGATGTAATATGCCAACTGACCTTGTAGCCGCACACGTCACCTCGTAGTTGGAGGATTGAAGATGCCAGGTCATTGAACTTCGATGGAAAATCAATTTCCTGCAGAATGTGAAGAGGAAGGGGAACATCCAACGTGAGAATGGGTTGCAGTGTGGCTGCTCGATACCCAAAACTCACCTTCCCATTCTCTAAATACTCCTCAAACGTTGGTATATAATCGCTGGAGATCTACTTCGCCTCTTCCAAAAACGCATCAAATACCGCTTCCCACTGCATATCACAGACAAAGCAAATTAAGTGAGCCTGAGCTTTGGATATTCCATTATATTGCAAACCTAACACTATCATAAGAAAACAAATATGTTTTTCGGTGCAAATCTATGTATGAGATTAAATTTGCATATAGTGTTTCGAGCATAGCTGAGCGTGTCTCGGCCTTGAGTCTTCTTCGCCTCTCTAGCCATTCCATTAACGCAATCATAAAACACCATGTATACTCCTTTCATATATCGTGGAAGGCACTCTGTGGCGGACAGATCCCATCTGATCATTTTACATACACACTTAGTTTCTGCAAATTATGCAAATTATTATATTTATTCTATTATGTCATGATCTAATCAAGCAAATTACGCCCACCTCTTAATTGCAGTTGTGAAGAGTTCGAGCTCGTCCATCGTTCCGAAGGTGTCATAGATATCGTCAAGAACTATTCCAAGATAACACAATTTGGCAAACCCAATCTGAATGAAGAATGTTTGGGTTCAGTGGCAATGCAGGAAGCCAATGTGTAGAATTCCACGTGACGATGCCGAGTGAATGTGAGTTCAGGAAAACCCGAATCTTTCCCCCATCTGCACACAAAATAATTCCAATATTAAACCACTCAAATCCAAAATTTTATGCAAGGAACATATAGTACTGCTGGAGGCAGCTTATCACCTGGACACATGCTTTAACTCTTTCTGTTGCAAGGAGTGAAAGATATTGAACTATAATTTTGCGAGTTCTAAAAGCTTCTCTTTCTTGGTCCTCCTGAAAATCAAAATGCAAATTAGATTAACACTTAAATTTCCATAATAAAATGATGCGCCTGCTCGAATATATATTCTACTTACTCAAGCGCTGGATTATTGTCGTTTCCAAATAGGTCAATGTAGTTCCTTGCTTCCAATCTCGGAAAATTAGTGAGCCAGCGATATTCAAGAACATATTCTATCTGCACCCAAAATATTGTTGTTATAAAACATACATAAAATATTGTACGATTTTGTGAATTTGTAATGGTACCGTTGCCTCACCACTCGTGAAAGACTGGCACTGGAAATCAGAACCGTTTTCAGGGCTTATTTTAAATATGTTGTAGAGAATATTTCAGCCTCTCCCATAACATTCTCCCCCGGAAAGGCAACGAGGGAGGCCCGAAATAAATTGAGAACGCCTCTGATCTCCCCCTGTCTGAATATTGGCAGAGCATGCAAATTCCCCAATTTCATTTTTGAATACTTTCAAGACATCTGAAATGAAATATAATGAAAATTTTTAAAGGCAATCTATGAGAGGCCGAAAAATTATATAAAATTACATTCAACTTCTAAAACAAGCGATTTACTAATAAAATGTGGATATATTTTACCTGAAGATGCCGGGTATCCGTGTAGTCGAAGAGTTCGAAACCCCAAGGCAATTGAGTTGAGATCAATAACATCACTCTCTCTCCCACATCCAATCCCTTTCACACCCCAATAACTGGACGAAAAAATAATTTATCGTTATAATGATATGCAACATTCCATATATAAAGCTAATAAATAAGGATAATAAGGTTATAGTGACTAACCTATAAATATGATCTAACACCGATTTTATCTCATTTTTGAAATGCCTATTGATTCCCAGACGTTCAACGCTATCGACCATCGAAAGGCATCCAATGAGATCATTCAGGGGAGTGACTGTAACTGAATTGAACATCTCCTTTACTTCCCCAACAAGTCTCTCAGCCCGTTCGCGGTAACAAGGTGCCTGGACAAAATTGGATCAGAAACTATAGTTATTCGATGGATTGAATCTAAAGAAGGAATAAGCAGAAAAATAAATTTTATTAGTTACCCACCCCATAAGGGGTCGAGAGGGACTTGATGAAATCATCGTCCCAGAGATTGGAATGGTAATTGCCTTTCCGCCTTTGCACGCCATCATCATCACATAAACTCATGCTCACAGATTTGCTAGGGATTTGGGATTGATTTACAGAAGCCATGGGTACAACTGATGAGATAGAAGGGAAGAGATCTGTTGAAATATTAATTTCCAACTGCCCGCATTAACTTCGGAAAACCACTTCAGAAAACCACAAATTATTTCGCACTGCTTTTGGTAAAAAGGTGTTTTTGTCAGAGGGCCTCCGAACACCCCGACTAGCTGCCACGCGTCCAGTGTACGGACACAAAACCACCCACTCCCCGGAAGCTAAAGTTCGTTTGGTTTGTGTAACCTTGGTGTGCAAATTGCGTCCGATCAGGTCAACGGACAAAGATCTTCACCAACCTGCCAGGACATTATTTTTACTTTTACCACACGTTTTACTTAATGTATTTAATGAAATGTCATAGTTTTAGGTAAAACATTTAAAGTTTTTCATACGGAATGTATTAATCGTATGTAATATGTTTTGTTAATGTGTTTACTTTTTATTTATCATTGCACACGGGTGGAGAAGTATTTTTGGTTCGCGGCAGCGAATAGAAAACCAGGGAAGCAGAGAGAAAAACTAATCCACAGCAGTGGGGAACCAGAGCAAGGTTGCGAAATCAGAGTGCTGATCAATTTTCAAATGAAGACATTTTGAAATACGCAACAGCGTGAGAAATTAATTTTGTAATGGCTTGTGTGCTGGAGATTTTGAAACATGCAGGGAACGCATAATGAATTTTTTTTTTGGGTATTACAACAGCATATGAAAAATTGCTTTTTACATCAGTAAATCAATGTAAGAATTTTTATTTCTACAACAGTAAATGTAAAAGCTCTTTTACAGCAGTAAATGTGAATGAAGATTGTACACAGCAATGTAAAAATCATTTGTGACAGAGGTAGAGTAATTTTGTTTTTAGTAAAAGTTTTTAGTGAATCCCTCTGAGAGAGAGGAAGAGATATATATTCTTTTTATTAATGAATATAAAGATTTTATTGGTATAAAAAAAAAATCTCTGTTCTCAGAAATAGTATTTGCTTCCCTGTGCAAAAGATCCCGAGGAGAAAACAAAACATTGCTCTGTATTTAGTCAATGTTTGTTTGTTTTTGGGATTTTACCAGGAAAAATCCCCAACAGTGGTATCAGAGCAGGTTCAGGCTCTTTGAAGGTGTCAAAGAAGCTGAAGGGAGAGCTTTTGTTGAAGTAGTAAATCTTCTCCAGCAAAGTGAAGTCTCAGATAAAAAGATCCAGGTATTCCTCAAAGTTATTTTTTGTGTTACTGCTGAAGAAACAGTCAGTATTTTAAATACACAATCAAGGATTTAGAAGCATAGTTAAAGAGTGTTAGAATGGCCGACACCAGCACCAGCATGGGTATGTTTAATCCTCAATTCATACAGTTCAATGGGAAAAACTATGACTATTGGGCAATAACCATGAGAGCCCTGTTTGCCTGTCAAAATTTATGGGAATTAGTTCAAGATGGTAGTTCAAGATGGTTTTGAAAAACCAACAGATGAAAATGAGTTTAATAGATTAACTCAGGCAGAGAAAGATTTATTAAAGAGCAATAGGAAGAAGGATTTAAAAGCCCTTGTATTTTTGTATCAAGCAGTGGACCAGAGTGTGCTTCCAAGGATAGCAGCAGCTAAGACATCCAAAGAAGCATGGCAAACTCTCAAGACAACCTATCAAGGCATGGAGAAAGTGAAGACAACAAAACTACAATTGTTGAGGAGAGACTTTGAGAATCTGAACATGAAAGAGTCAGACAATATTGACTCATTCTTCACACATGTGATTGGATTGGTCACACAGATGAGGACTCATGGAGAAGTTCTTGAAGAAAGGAGGATTGTGGAGAAACTATTGAGGGTCCTACCCTCAAAGTTTGATGTGATTGTCACCACCATAGAAGAGATAAAGGATCTCTCAAACTTTTCAGTTGATGAACTCCATGCATCACTGATAACACATGAGCATAGGTTGAGTAGAAATGAAAGCTCATCTCTAGAGCAAGCCTTCAAGACCCAGATGTCCTTTGGAAGAGGAAGCGGTCAAGGCAGAGGAAACAGGAGAGGAAGAGGCAGAAGCCAAAACAAAGGTGGAAGGAACAGCCCAGCAAATGGTCAAGGAAGAGGCAGCAATCCGAATCAGAACCAAGGCCAAGGCAGCAACCAACAAAGAGGAAAACATCATGCTCAAGGACAAAGGTATGAAAAATCCAATGTCCAATGTTGTTACTGCAAAAAATATGGGCACTATGCTAGTGAATGTAGGAAGAAACAACATGATATGGGTAATAGACCAAATGCCAATGTCACTAGAGAAAACATAAGTTAAGATAACGTGTTGTTAGCTTGTAACATGGCTGAAACAAATAGTGAAGACATATGGTTTTTAGACTCAGGTTGCAGCCACCATATGACAGGAAACATAGCCTTGTTTTCTGCTTTAGATCAAAACGTGAAATCAGAAGTTACACTTGGGACTGATAGCAAAATTTCTGTTATGGGAAAAGGAGAAGTCAAAATATTTACAAAGAAGGGTGAAAAGAAAACCATAGCAGATGTCTATGATGTCCCTAGAATAAGGTGTAACCTCTTGAGTATTGGAAAGCTTGTCCATAAGGGGTACAATGTTTTCTTTGAGAATGATGTATGCACCATCATGGATAGAGCACCCAGCAAAAGATGTATTACTGAAGTAAAGATGACAAGGAACAGGATGTTCCCTCTTAGAATAAGAGCAGATTTGAAAAACAAAGATGTAATTGCAGCAGTTACCTAAGAGGCTTTCCAAAGCGTGCCAAAGGATGAAAATTGGTTGTGGCATTTGAGATTTGGACATCTCAACTTTGGAGGTCTTAATTTGTATAGCAGAAAAGGGATGGTAAGAGGATTACCATTGATAGAGAAACTGGACAGCCTTTGTGAAGGTTGCATCTTGGGGAAACAACACAGAGAAAATTTTCCATCAGGGAAAAGCATGAGGGCAAAAGCACCCTTAGAAATTGTCCACTCAGATGTATGTGGACCGATGCAAACTCCATCTTTAGCAGGTAGCCAATATTTTCTAACATTCGTTGATGATTTTACTAGAAAGACTTGGGTTTATTTTCTAAAGAACAAAAGTGAAGTGTTTGAAAAATTCCGAAATTTCAAAGCACTTGTAGAAAATCAAAGTGGGCTGCATATCAAAGTTTTGAGAACTGACAGAGGAGGTGAGTATATATCCAAGGAATTCCTACGGTTTTGTAGAGAAAATGGAATTCACAAGCAATTCACAGCTAGGTACACCCCACAGCAAAATGGATTTGCTGAAAGGAAGAATAGGACCATCATGGATATGGCGAGGAGCATGTTGAAGGCAAAGCATTTGCCAAATGATTATTGGGCTGAAGCTGTAAACTGTGCAGTATATATCTTGAATAGGTGTCCTACAAAAGCAGTGATGAATAGAGTGCGGGAAGAAGCATGGAGTGTGAGAAAGCAAGGAGTCACCCACATGAAAGTTTTTGGATGTGTGGCTTATGCACACATTCCAGATCAGCTAAGGAGGAAGTTGGACAGCAAAGGGGAGAAATGTTTTTTCATTGGATACAGTGAGGAATCCAAAGCTTACAGGTTGTATATCCCATCTACCAAGAAATTTTTTGTAAGCAGAGATGTTCAGTTCATTGAGGAAGAAGCTTGGGATGGAAGCATAGAGAAAACAGTGAATGTTAAAAACTGTTTGTCTCATGATGAAGATGATGAGGAGATGGCTGAAACACATCCCCAAATAGCAACGCCAACACAAGGACAGCAAGCGACACCCTTGAGGAGAAATGAAAGTGCTTCTCCAAGCACACCACAAAGTGGAAATTCAAGTGCATCTTCAAGCACTTGCACACCGAATGAAAGAGGTAAGAAATTCAGAAATTTAAGTGACATTTATGATGAAGGAATGAATTCCTTGTTTGCTTTGTATTGTCATGTTGATGACCCTATCCATTTCAAAGATGCAATTAAAGATAAGAAATGGATAGAAGCTATGGATGAGGAAATGAATGCCATAGAGAGAAACAAGACATGGGATTTGGTTGAGCTACCAAAAGGTAAAGAA
>APFE031015848.1:0-19172 GCA_000404065.3 Pinus taeda
GAACTGGTGGCCATTGTGGATTATGCAAAATAGGATCATTGGTTAACTTTGACACATCGGGCAGTTCCAACGTTGCTAAAAATGGTAGTTGTGGGTTGAAGGACATCTGCGGATATGAGGTAGTGCCAGAGTTCCATCCAGTTGCTGGTTGCCCCCATTGACTTTGTCCGGACGGACTAGGTCCAAAAGGACCTTGTCCATAGGAACTCTGTCCATAAGGGTTATATCCATAACTGGATGGTTGATTCTAGTTCTGCCCCCCAGCACCCCATTAGTTACCATACTGACCGGCAGGAGCAACATTGGGTTGTTGATAATTTTGATAAGGGGTGGCCTACGCCTGTTGATAATTTTGATACGGGGCAAATTGATTTTTCCCCTGGGGTTGTTGGTATCCATACGGTTGTTGGGCTCCATATTGAGCCTGGGAACCAGGTTTCGTTTGATAAGAAGGTTGGGATTAGTACCCACCTTGCGGCTGGAGACCAGTTTGATTTTGGGGCTGGTAGCCGGGTTGAGCTTGAGAAGCAGGAACCATCTGCATGCACTGTTGAGCAGGCCCAGAGAGATATCCTTGCGAAGAATGAGGTTGGGCCATCTGGCCAGAAGGTTGTCCTGGTTAGATCTAAGACGGACCTACTTGCCTAGAAGGTTGAACTTGCTGGGTGTTTGGTTGTCCTTGCGCAACCGAAGGTTGTCCTTACAGACCAGATGGCTGACTAGGCTGAGCAGTGGGCTGGCCTTGCTGCATGTAAGGCTGGCCACCTTGCCCAGAAGGGTAGCCTTGCTGGTTTCCGGGTTGTCCTTGCTGCACGTAAGGTTGTCCCGGATTCCTGTAGGGTTGACCCGAAGGGTATCCCTGCTGGATTCTAGGTTTTCCTTGTTGAGCATAAGGTTGTCCCAGGTTTCCAGAAGGTTGCCCAAGATATGTAAAAGACAGACCACTAGAGGCCGAAGGTTGTCCCTGGGAGGGTTGTCCTTTCGAGCCTCTAGGTTGCCCCGGATAGTTTTGGCCATAATACTGCTGCCCATAATTAGGCTGCATGTAAGATGTCTGACCTTGGTTTGATGGTCCTTGATACGGATGCCGTTGATCCGAACGGAATTGGCCACCACCGTAACCAGTGGTACCCCAAGAAACATTCAATGGAATTGAAGACTCAACCGCGGGTTGAGCTGACAAGGAGGTATAGAAATGATGACCTATAGGGTCATAATAGGGGCCTTGCGCGCCTAGATTTTGGACAGCATGCAAGTACTGAGAATATGCCCCCCCTGCTGAAATGGCATCAGAAGAAGGTGGGGCACTGCTTGCAGGATGAACAACTCTGGCAGCATGTGCCGATTGACCACTACGTACCGGACCACGGGATGGGCCGACAACAGTAGTTACGACGAAAGATGCCATAATGGCGCTAGCAACCAGAGTCGACGATGCAACCCAAACGATCGGATTGGTCGGAACTGACGTGACAGCGGTATGGTGAACTTGGGAAACAAAAGGTCCCGTAGTGGGAATGATGTTATTATCCCACATAGAAGAGGAATTCCCAGAGCCCATGGCATCCCTCAGAGATCTGTAGCGCGCAGGCATTGTAATGCCGAGAGGTGTAACAGTGTAGGGCGTAGATATGACCGGGGATGTGGCTGGGATAGGAGTCTCAATACTTGACATAACAGGTGTTCCACTCGATACAGGAGATGCGTCTTCCATATTAGAAGAAGCCATCAGGGTCGAAACACCAGTAGGAGTAGAGGGAAAATCCTCTTCGGAAGGCTCCCAAACAGAGTTCCAAAACAAATCGTAAAGCTCGTCCTCTAGAGCACGAGAGTTCAACGGTTGGACACTTGGAATAACAGGGAAAGTGTCACCACAAACCGATGTCTCAGGAGCAGCAGAAGAAGGAGACCCTTGGTCACTCGGGACGGGAGACGGGATCGATGGATCCGCCAGGATGATCGAATCAAACAAAAATCCTAGACAAGCTAACGATAAAAGACCCTACCCAAAACTAACGCAAACAAGATCTAACAAGGTAAATGTAATCGTGGTCGAATAAATTTTTAAGACATTAAGACACAACTTGACCTTTTCATGTTTTAAGAGTCGAGAAAAGGACAAAAGATGACTCTAGTCGCCTTCGAATATTTAGTGAGTCCGAAGTGACAAATACTCAAGTGAGCCTTTTCTTTTAAGGAGTCCGAAAAGGATCAGAAAGTGACTACTCTGGAGAAACTAGGCAAGGGGTTTACCAGACAATCTGTAAAAATGCATATACACCTTAGCAATCATATGAAAGCCAAGGACTTTCCGTACGGCAGTCAATCTTCCCGAATGTTGTGTTCGGTGCGTTACGGGCTGTAAGGCGGCAGACATGGATTCCTGTGGATCAAGGATGATAACCTAGTGGAGTCTCCCCATATATATGCGACAGTACGTGGGAGCACAAGTCCGTACTAGACCACAGTTGAGCCACACAAGAAGGAATCACCCAACCTTAATGTGAGAACAAAAGTGACTAGGTTTAACGACGCCGGAGCACGTCTCTAGCCTAGACCTCTAGAATGTGAGCGTTATGTTCCAATGCGTTTTTAAGTTCATTCGATTTATTTGAAAGTTGATCTTGAGTTAAGTTTTGGTTTTCAGGTCCTACCGTATGTAATTTCTCGAAATCCCTAAATGCAATCTATATGCCAAAACATGTCATTCCATTCAATGAATGCTAACTACAAGAGAGTTAGAGAGCTTTCATGCAAACGAAACGATCACGAACAACACAGAGTTTCCCTAATGCAGCTAATGCAAATCAATAAACCTTTCTTTAAGATCACTAATTCACTAATCAAAATGAAAAGTCCTAATTTCATTAACTGTTTCAAAGCAAAAGAGATTTTCTTTTTCAATAATGGCAAAATGCACTAGAGAACTTTTGAGAAATAACAGTAACAAATTCTAACCAATACACACACGTTCAGTTCCTGAAAACACAAATCAAGCATCCAAAGAATAAAAAAGGTGCCAAAGACAACAATGAGTCGTGTGATCTAGGCTCAAAGTGAGACTAAGCGGAATTCAAGTGAAGACGAAGCAAATCACCTAAATAATGCAATGAAATGATTCACGACTACCAAAAAAGTGTAAGGAAGCAAGCAAGAGAGTCGACTGGACAACAAAAAGATCAAAACACCTTAGGAAAGCTCGATTCACAAGGCCATTAGATGCCCTAGGGCTTGAAATGCGAAATCGGTAGAAAAAAGCGAACACCCAAAGGGTAGCGATTGAAACCAGTCAAATCACACTTTAAGACACTCCAGTAGTCTAATAAAGGTACTTAGGACAAAAAAAAAGCTCAAAAAGTTGAGAACTAAGCAAACTTCAAAAGTTTACAGGCCTGGTGCGACTGTCAGGCTGCAACTAGCGCCTTTCAGGGATTGGCACGGGTTGTAAGTGTGCAACATGCGCCAATTGGCGCGACTGTCACGCTATAAACTAGCGGCAGTCGAGTTTGCTATGGAAAAATAAAAAACAAAAGAGCCAAGGCTAAACCAGCAATACCTAAGTACTCTCAAGAGGCAAAAACAACACAGGTATCCAACCCAGAAAGCAAAACAAGCGGGAGAAACCAAGGAAACAATCAAGGAACAAGGCAAGTCCCAAGTCATTCAGTTTGCAAACCAAACTAGAGATGGACTAAAGTAGCGTTGATCTACTTCGCTAATGCAAAGCAATAGCGTTTCGAAGGCTATCTGGCTAGACTTCAGGCTCCGTCTAAAGTTTACAAATCAAACAACAAGACAAGATAAACAAACAAGGCAAAAGCCAAATCCCCAGCGGAGTCGCCAAATTGTTGTGTAGGTAAATCCCCTCTGCGGATAGAGGTGATCCCACTAGCCTAAATAGGGTCTAGCAAAAATCAAACAACGCTAACACGCAGGTTCCTAATTTCAAAGTAAAGGCAAATGATGAGAGCCTACCTCGAATCCAATGCTTATATTCGTAGAAGAGTCATCGCTTTCGTTCTTTCGCTTCAGCTGGTCACAATCCTCACGATCCCCGTGAATAGACACCTGTACATGTAAAGAACAACGCAAATACAAGCATAAAATCCAAGAAATGCAACTATGTATCAGTCAGAAAGGATACAACTCAAACATGATAATAAAGACACATGAGTGGAACCATAATGATAGTCGTCAATTATTATTGATAAACAAAAGAGAATACAACCAAGTTCTGACGTCAAATCCTCCTTTGGCTGGGTGAATCAGCAACACATGCCTTGCAAATCTTGTAAGGGATGGGAACAAGCCTCTCTCTCCTTGATTACTTGGACTTGGATCTCCTCCTTAAAGATTTAGCCTCATAGGGATCAACAAGGCCTCTTGCAAGATGAGCTTAGCAATTCTCAGACTTTGGGACTTAGATTTGGGAGCTTGAAAAGTAGAATTACTAACTAGCTTGTCAAAGGGGAAAGGACAAGCTTATATAGAGGTAGGAGGAGTAGATAAGACCGTCCACTTGATTCATGGGATTGTCCTTATCATGAGGAAGCTTCCATGAGAGGTGGAGAACTACTTCCCTCCTTGGGAGATACGAAGCCCAACTGAACCAACTCAAAGTGGAATTAGTTCATGGATAGTGTGGAAGGAACCTTCAGAAGTTTGTTTGTTAAAAACTTTACCCAACCGGGTTGGCACTAGTGCAACTCTAAGACAGAGCGCCAACTAGCGCACCCTCTTTGGAGGATTTCTCCCATTGGCGCGAATAGCGCCAATGGAGAAAGGGCTATATTTTTTGGTATTTTGTAGAAGGTGTCTTCAGGGCATATGGAGTACATACTTTAAGGGATACAATGCAGGTGTTTTCAAGTTATGTCACTTCTCACAGGTCCCGGAATAGGTCCTCCAATGTACGGAAGAATGGGGTAACAGGGACGGTGACAAAATACTGTGTAACAATCAGTTTTACCTTTCTGTTGGTTTCTTTCATGCTCAATATTGTCCCATGGTAGCTTGCATGTAGATGCATCATGTGATCCATTTCCTTTGCAGCGAATACAGTGTAAATCTGCCTTTTCTCCTTGAGAATGTCTGCCCCCCCTGCCTCTGAAATATCTTCCTCTTCCTCTTCGTCCACCTCTTCCTCTTGTAGAATCTTGAGCAAGATGTTTTTCTTTATGATCAAGGCACACAGTCTCTTCAGAAGACTCATGGGTTGTCTTCTTTCCAAAATCTTTTTCTCTTTCAGCAAACTTTTTCACAAGAGAGTCAAAGGTTATATCTTTGAGATTTCCATTTGCTTGCAAAGACTCAAGATAATTGGAGTAAGTAGGATAAAGTGCCTTGAGAAAAGCAATAAGAGGGATATCCAGCGCAACCTTAGTGGATTTGATATCATGAATTATAGACTTTACTTCAGATGCAAAAGCAAGAGGATCATTATTTTGCAGTTCAAGAGTGAAGAGTTTAATCATGAGTTGGACGACTTCAAGTGTAGAATGTGAGTCATACAATTCTTTCAGCTTTTGTAAACCTTCAAAGGCAGTTGAATATGATGAAATATGGCGACTCACCTCTTCATTTACAGATGCTGTGATTAATGCATAAGCTTCGTTGTTCTTGTTTTCCCAAATGACGAGCTCTTTGTCTGAGGTAGGTTATACTGGGTCATTGTCTCCTTCTTCGACACACACTCCTCTCCACAACTCATTGAAGATGAGGGTGTGTTTTATCATCCGGGACCATTCAGGATAGTTCTCCTTGCCAGTGAGAACTATTCCTACCATAGAGATGATTGAATGCATTCTGTAAAAAAATTCGTTGATAGAAAAGAATACTTCTTCCAATATACAGTAACAATGTACTCAAAAATTTCTGTGGGAAACAATCTTGGTTGTTTAATTCATATCACAGTCAATAATCAATCATTCACCGCGAGCTCTACAAAGTCAAAGCAGCAACGGCATCAAACACGAGCTCTACAAAGTTGGAGCACCAACGACATCACAATTTGAAAGCTCACTGAAAGGAAAACACCATAAATTCCTTTGATTCTCTAGACCTTGAATCCAGTAATAAAAATATGGCAGCGTTAAAGTGCTGGACAGTGTAAAAAATATGGGACAACATTAAAGATATTTTAAAGATACACTAAAAATGTGTTGTCCAACCGATACCATATATATGTCAATACAAGCTTCAAGTTTCATCTACAAATTTAACTGCATGTCACACTAGGACCACTCTAGCACATCGAAAATATACCTGAATTTTAACTGCAACAATTATTTTTTTCATAAAATATGCTTGACGTGCAAAAGATGCACGAACTCCAGCCTGTATAGCAATGGCTGCTGAATGGAGGCGAATGTATGCTCTCCGCATAAGCCAATTACGAGTATTCTTTTGAATAAAAAAGGTTGTAGCTTCAACACATATGGACAATGTTCAAATGGAAATGCATTCAACTGTTATGGGATAGCGTTAATATGATTCAACAGATATGGAAAACGTTCAAATGGAAACGCATTCAAATGTTATGGGACAACATTTTATGATTCAACAGTTATGGACAACGTTCAAATGGAAACACATTCAAATGGAAACCATATAAATGTCGATACCAGGAGTTGTCTCCCACGCAGAGATACCATTCAAATGTTATTATCCAAATGCATTCAACTGGAAATGTAGCATTAATATGATTCAACACCAACAACGTTAATATGATTCAACACCAACAGCGTTAATATGATTCAATACCAACAACGTTAATATGATTCAATACCGCATACCAGGAGCTGGAAAACTTCGGACCTTCATCAATGGTGGCGTATCTCTGCAGTGGCACCCAGGCATTGAACGCAGAATACAAGAAATGACAGTCATCGGCGCTAAAACAAGAGATGACAGTGCTATAAAAAATTGATAGTATGGATAGATGTGCAGCGCTGGCAAAGGTAGGTTATCTCAGGACAAAGGGGAATAAGGCAGAGGTAGAGGCAGAGGCCAGGACAGAGGAGTTACAAGAGCATAATAGCTAAAACAAGGAGCTGGCTCTGATACCATGTCAGGCCAGGCAGTAACTCCACAAAACAAACAACTGATTCGTATATTATTCCATAAGTAGGTCATTGTTATATACAATAGGGAGTGATTGTTCAGTTCATCTACCGATGACTATTCACATTCCTAATTTAATTATTTACATAAAATTCCCCCAATCATGAAGATTAGGTGTCAACAGTTGCATCTGCTATGATATCAAAGCCTAGTCCCTCCAAGCTTGTTTTTTCCTCTTGTATTTCATCTGCATTGGGAATGCATCTAGGACTCTTGATGGTACCGTTATGACCTCCTCCCCTATGTATTCCCCTCATCCTTCCTTGTCTGAGCTTGGCTCTCTCCCTATTGTGGATCCCCACTATAACCTTAGGCCCAAACTCCCCAAGCGGGATTCTTCTGCTGGGGTGGGGGGACTTGGCAATCTCGTACCTAGTCTTGGCCATGGTAAATCTAGAGGTAGAAAATCTCAGATTTCAACAACATATTTGAAGGCCATTTTAGATATAGCAGAAGCCAAGCAATAGTCTCTTGATGGGGTGCTTAAAGCAGCACAGGCCCTTGCGAAGGTTACTACATGATTGTTATTATCTTCAATTGCAGGGGGTTAGCTAGTTCCCAAAAAAAAAAACCAACCCTTCAAAGATTGATCCTTTCCTCTAGTCTTGAAATTATTTTTCTTTAGGGAACAATGGGTCCAGGAGATATGATTGCTGAAGCATTGAATAAAATGTTCCCTCCTTGGTATTTTTTCTCCTTGGATGAAAGGGTTTGATCAGGGGGTTTGGCCATGGGTCTCAATTTGACGTTTATTAAGGTCTCCAACACATGGGGCTCTGATATGGTCCTTAGAGAAAACATTTACTTAGCATAATTAAGCATGGGTTTAATTGTTGTAAATATATATGGAATTTTCCATGATAGAGCCCCTTTCTAGAACAATTTAATGGTTGTCATTCATGAAATAACTCGTTTGTTTATGATATCCAAAACTTTTCTTTCTTGTAATAATTTTTGAATGTGCTTTGTTTGAGCCGAGTCTTGCATCTTTGTAGGTCACTATGGAGATATCTACTATTTGTATGGGGTGCATGTCTCTCCTAAAGGTTCATTATTTAAAAATAATAAATGATTATTATATTTACATATTCAAAAATAGTAAATTATATATTTTTAAATGTATTTAATAAATAAAAGATTTTATAAATAATTTGAGGCCTCTATAGTTATTCATATTGTTGTTGAAGATTTAGTGAAATTAAGTGTGTAGTGTTTTAAATTTTATTTTGTTTTATTTTCTATTTAAATTTTTACATAATATTTTATTTTTTTATTTAAATTTTCCATTAAATTAAAAATAATATTTTGAGCAAAATAGATCTTGTTATGTTATATAAACATAAAAATAAGATGAATATCTTTATGGTTCATTGATGGAGCTAATATTCTTTGTTTCTAAATCTCGTCAAGATGTCACAGGCACTTGTGAGCATGCAACTTTCTACCCTCAGGGAATCCAAGATTTCACTTTCATTTTCCCGTTTGGATTTTTCAGTTTACACTGTGTGGAGGCAGTTCTAGGTAATAATGGATTGTTTCTTCGAGGGTTTGAGCATATTAGGAGACAATTTGAGGGGGTTTTACTACAGTAAAAAATGATGGTCGCGTTAATTTAGACCCTAATCCAAAGGATATTCTGGCTATTTGGCATCTTGAACCCACTCAGAAAAATTTTGCGAAAGTGCATTATCGTTCTAGCATATTGCATACAAATCAGGATGACACATTAGCGTCATTGTCCTTGGATGGGATTTTTGGTTCCTTGGATAGGTGACAAGCAGATTCTAACCGGTTGAATGTTTGGGGCATGGCGACGGCTCAAGAAGTGAGAAAACCTAGCTAGTTTCCAGCACTAGTGCATAATGGAGTACCACTTTTGGGTAATCTGGAACAAGCTCCCCCAAAGATCTCATAAACCCTTGTGTCAGATGTACCTCGAATTTAGCTATGCGAAGGGCCCAATGATATTGTTTGAAGCCGTGGGGTGGTAAGTTTCAACGACATTAATCCTCTTATGTCTCCTTGGGTTTCGATGGTTGAAGCTTTTTTTCCAAAATCTAGTGAGCATTTGTCCTTGAATGAGATTTTCTTACAAGATGATTTGGCCCTGTCACATTCTCAAGGGCCTGAGCTAATTTTTTCAGCGGGAGTCATTGATGGTGTGGTATCGACAATATTCGAGCTGATTATTTCACGGCATAGGGCCCCCTTATCTCTGATTAAATTGAGGTGTTTCAAGAAGGATGGAAGGAAAGGATATCCCATGACAGTGTGTTGGGGCTTCCTCCTGAGTTTGTTGTGTTGGAATTCCTAGGTGGGAGTGTGCAAAAATGAGTGGATTCAGATGATGCCTTTTTCGAGGTTCAACCTCAAGAGTTTGGAGTAGCTAATACGGGTGGAACTCCCACAGTTGATGAGGGTTTGGCCACCCACCGAGAATGTGATACTAGGGGTTCTGAATCCCTAGAATCTGAGTAGCCAGAATATGTCTCGAATCAACAATTGGTCGATAGGGCCATAGAGACTAATAATGGTGAGGTTCATAAGGTGGGAATAAAACAGAAGAAACAAAAGTGTATTCGTCCAAAGGCAGATGATAGGAACCTACCACTTGGTGAGGACATTCAATTCGACTCAACTATGGAAGTATCATAGCACATTCTGGTACACCGAGCGAAAGGGAACTCTTTTAGAGCGAGCGAAATATATGCATGGATCAAGAAGACATGGGACGCATCTTCGGCGAAAATGGTCCAAGTAATTATCTTGGCTCTTGGTTGGTTTATGCTCCAATTTTAGTTAGAAGGCAGTGGAACAAGACTTGGCTCAACTAGAAATTCTTGTGGATAATGAGGTGGGTTCAGGTTTAGGGGCGAAAGATCAGCAGGAGGAGAAATTGGAGGTGCAAGAGGCAAGCATCAAGGAAGCTCAATCTTCTCCTCTCGCAGGTACTTGTGTTTCTCCCTTTCCCTATTCTATATCTCATTCGGAGGTTGCATCTGCTATGATATCAAAGCCTAGTCCCTCCAAGCTTGTTTTTTCCTTTTGTATTTCATCTGCATTGGGAATGCATCTAGGACTCTTGATGGTACCATTATGACCTCCTCCCCTATGTATTCCCCTCATCCTTCCTCGTATGAGCTTGTCTCTCTCCATACTGTGGATCCCCATTATAACCTTAGGCCCAAACTCCCCAAGCGGGATTCTTTTGTTGGGGTGTGGGGACTTGGCAATCCCGTACCTAGTCTTGGCCCTAGTAAATCTAGAGGCAGAAAATCTCAAATTTCAACAACATAATTGAAGGCCCTTTTAGATATAGCAGAAGCCAAGCAACAATCTCTTGATGGGGTGCTTAAAGCAGCACACACCCCTATGAAGGTTACTACATGATTGTTATTACCTTCAATTGCAGCGGGTTAGCTAGTCCCCCCAAAAAAGAAAAACCAACCCTTTAAAGATTGATCCTTTCCTTTAGTCTTGGAATTATTTTTCTTTAGGAAACAATGGGTCTAGTAGATATGATCGTTGAAGCATTGAATAAAATGTTCCCTCCCTGGTATTTTTTTCTCCTTGGATGAAAGGGTTTGATCGGGGGGTTTGGCCATGGGTCTCAATTTGACGTTTATTAAGGTCTCTAACATATGGGGCTCTGATATGGTCCTTAGAGAAAACATTTACCTAGCAGAATTAAGCATGGGTTTAATTGTTGTAAATATTTATGGACTTTTCCATGATAGAGCCCCTTTCTAGAACAATTTAATGGTTGTCATTCATGAAATAACTCGTTTGTTTCTGATATCCAAAACTTTTCTTTCTTGTAATAATTGTTGGATGTGCTTCGTTTGATCAGAGTCTCGCGTCTTTGTAGGTCACTATGGGGATATCTTCTATTTGTATGGGGTGCATGTCGTCTCCTAATGGTTCATTATTTAAAAATAATAAATTATTATTATATTTATATATTCAAAAATAGTAAATTATAGATTTTTAAATGTATTTAATAAATACAATATTTTATAAATAATTTGAGGCCTCTATAGTTATTCATATTGCTGTTGAAAATTTATTGAAATTAAGTGTGTAGTATTTTAAATTTTATTTTATTTTAGTTTCTATTTAAATTTTTACATAATATTTTATTTTTATTTAAATTTTACATTAAATTAAAAAGAATATTTTGAAGAAAATAGATCTTGTTATGTTATATAAACATAAAAATAAGATGAATATCTTTATGGTTCATAGATGGAGCTAAGATTATTTAGTTCTAAATCTCATCAAGATGTCACAGGCACGTGTGAGCATGCAACTTTCTACCCTCAGGGAATCAAAGATTTCACTTTCATTTTCCCGTTTGGATTTTTCATTTTACATTGTGTGGAGTCAGTTCTAGGTAACATTGGATGGTTTTTTCGAGGGTTTGAGCATATTAGGAGAAGATTTGAGCATATTAGGAGGTAATTTGAGGGGGTTTCACTGTAGTAAAAAAAGATGGTTGCATCAATTTAGACCCTAATCCAAAGGATATTCTGGCTATTTAGAGTCTTGAACCCACTTAGAAGAATTTGGCGAAAGTGCATTATCGTTCTAGCATATTGCATACAAATCAGGATGACACATTAGCGTTGTTGTCCCTAGATGGGGTTTTTGGTTCCTTAGATAAGCGACAAGCAGATTCTAACTAGTTGAATGTCTGGGGTGTGGCAGTGACTCAAGAAAAGAGAAACCCTAGCTAGTTTCCAGCACTAGTGCATAATGGAGTACCACTTTTGGGTAATCTGGAACAAGCTCTCCCAAAGATCTCATAAACCCTTATGTCAGATGTACCTCGACTTCAGCTATTCGAAGGGCCTAATGATATTGTTTGAAGCAGTTGGGTGGTAAGTTTCAATGGCATTAATCCTCTTCTATCTCCTTGGGTTTTGACGACTGAAGCTTCTTTGCCAAAATCTAGTGAGGATTTGTCCTTGAATGGGATTTTCTTAAAATATGATCTGGCCCGGTCACATTCTCAGGGGCCTAAGCTAATTTTTCCAACAGAAGTCTTTGATGGTGGGGTCTTTGCAGATATTTGAGCTGATTATTCAAGGCCATAGGCCTCCCTTATCTCTGATCAAATTGAGGTGTTTCGGGAAGGATGGAAGGAAGGGATATCCCATGGCCATGTGTCGGGGCTTCCTCCTGAGCTTGTTGTTGTTGGAATTCTTAGGTGGGGGTGTGCAAAAATGAGTGGATTCAGGTGGTGCCACTGTAGGGGTTCAACCTCAGGAGTTTGGAGTAGTTAATCTGGGTGGAACTCCCACCATTCATGAAGTTTTAGTCACCCACCCAAAAGGCGATACTAGGGGTTTTGAATCGCTAGAATCTGAGCAGCCAAAATATGGATCGAATCAACAATTGGTCGATAGGCCCACAAAGAATAATAATGGTGAGATTCATAAGGTGGGAATAAAACAAAACAAAAGGAAGTGTATTTGTCCAAAGGCAGATGATATGAACCTAACACTTGGTGAGGGCATTCAATTCGACTCATCTATGGAAGTATCAGAGCACATTTTGGTACACCGAGTGAAAGGGCACTCATTTAGAGTAGATGGAATATATGCATGGATCAAGAAGATGTGGGATGTATCTCCAATGAAAATTGTCGAAGTAATCATCCTGGCTTGTGGATGGTTCAAGCTCCAATTCTAGGCAGAAGGAAGTGCAACAGGACTTGGCTGAACTGGAAATTTTTGTGGATAATGAGGCAGGCTCAGGTTCGAGAGCGAATGATCAGTGGGAGGAGAAACTAGAGGTGCAATAGGTAAGCATCAATGAAGCTCAATATTCTCCTTTCGTGGGTACTTGTGTTTCTCCCTTTCCCTATTTTATATCTCATTCGGAGGTTGCATATATCAAATCCTGGTCCCTCCAGGCTTGTTTTTTCCTCTTGTATTTCATTTGCATTGGGAATGCATCTTAGGATTCTTGACAAGACCATTACGACCTCCTCCCTTATATATCCCCCTCATCCTTCCTCGCCTAAGCTTGTCTCTCTCCCTACTTTGAATCCACAATATAACCTTAGGCCCAAAATCCCCAAGTGTGATTCTTTTGCTAGGGTGGGGGGACTTGGATATTAGTTATTGGTAGCATCAGATGTGTTCTAGACATGAAAATTGGTGGGGAGGGTAAGGCACATGATTTCTAAAGAACCCAAAAACCGTTTGGTGAAATTCCAGACAAATTGTATTTTATTAAAATAATTAATATTTTTAATGGGGTTCCTAAGTCTAAACTTAGGAAAATTAAAATATTAATGGGTATTAATCAAAATATGGGTGAGAATGATCTAGAAGGCGGATTTAGTCATGTTTTAATCTTAACCATTAATTAGAGACTTAATCTCAGTCGTTGAAGTCTCATCGAGAAAAGGATAAGAAGGAGGCTTGGGGTTCATTTAGAGACACACAGAGAGATCAAGGAAATCGATTTTTTGAGGTGAGAAGTTCTCAGGAGGGAAATTTATTTTGGAGATCTTCCAGCAGAGGGGCAGTGAAAATCCGAGAGAACGAATTTCTGGAAAGTACGCGGTAGAGAGAGGATAGAAAGACATCCAAAAGAGGGATGTTGTTGGCCTACATAGTGTAATGCAAACAGTGAGGACAAGTCAAGTTTCTGCTAAGGGAATTCGAAGTTTAGTTGCCAGAATTGAGGGTGTGAGACTGGGAGGCAAGAAAGTTGATTTCTCAGCCAGCAGAGGATCTAAAGCAGAGAGACAGTGTAATACCCAGGAGGGATGATGGACAAGCTGCCTAGGGTGACACAGTTTGACGCAGAGGCCATCAGAGGATGATGCAAAGCCTCCAAAGCTGAAGTATCAATCATTGTTTCTCTAGTGACAGGGTGAGCTGTTGCATTGGTTTTCCTGCATTGGGTTTTTCCCAAGACTATTTTGTCCAAAAATAATTGTGTCCTATGTATCTTGTTCTTTGCTCAGTTTTCTATTTCATGTAATCAAATTTTATGTAGTGTAGGTTGCAGAAGTAATTTGCTTCAATATTCAGAGAAGAACTTGATACTGTATATTAAAATCAAGTAGGTGAAGTAGATTCAGATTTGTTGTAGTAGGGGTTCCTTTAGGATTTGGAATTTTCACATGGTATCAAAGCATTGATTTTGAACAGGAATGGTGGATCCAACGCTGAGCAGAGAGGCCAATAACTACATTTGGTAGAAATTCAAATCCCCTTGAAGGGATTGCACAGTCCTTGCCGAGAAGTAGAGATGAGGAAATCTCTCTCTGAGAGAGTCGATAGAGAGATATGATTTCCAGTTCATGTGTTTGCAGAAGCAGAGAGAGTGACACAGAGGCTTAACACATTACTTGAAGGGAGCAGTTTCTGCCG
This sequence comes from Pinus taeda, assembly GCA_000404065.3. Taxonomy (NCBI): domain Eukaryota; kingdom Viridiplantae; phylum Streptophyta; class Pinopsida; order Pinales; family Pinaceae; genus Pinus; species Pinus taeda. Next base: position 14,514 of record APFE031015848.1, read on the forward strand.
GGGTGGAAATCCACTGGAAAAGAGCGAAGACACATAGAAGGCGAATTTTCTCCTTAGACAACTTTTTGCCAAAAATTTCAAATTTCTCACTTGCTGGGCAGTTGAGCAGTGGCTAGAGGAGTCAATTCGACAGTTTGGGTGAGATGGCATCAAACCGGCTCAGAGATCAGGATAGGTTGGAAGGAGCTTTCAGCTATGTCATATGGAAGACCATAATCTTAGCTATTATGGAGGAGTACAATCTCAAAGCCTATGCCAAGAGTGTTGTGGTTGTTCCTACTGACAATGATTAGAATAAGAAGTACAAGGCTAAGTAGAGGAAGGTGAAGAGGTCCATGCTCGATGTAGTTCGAGATCATGTGGTCTCACACTTGCAAGGAAACGATACAACCCATTAAATGTGGGAAGATTTGTCTTCATTGTATGAAGGTTCTTCCGAACAACGGAAGATTTACTTAGAACAAAAGTTGCAATGGACATTGATGCAGAAGGGAGAAGGGGTTAACTCCTACCTTTAACTTCTTCAAAACACCAGGGACTAGCTTTTTGTAGTGGGGTCTACTCCTTAGTCTATCACGATGGAAAGGATGACCCTGAATGGAGTCTCGGATAAATGGAAAGTCTTCGTTCAAATTATATTGGGCAGGGAAAGATTACCTTCATGGGAGGAGATGTGGACAACCCTTCAACAAAAAGAATTAAGGAGGGATCTGGTTAAGGTCAACCTCAATGACAGCAGTGGGAATGGCACAAAGACAAAGGAGGAGGAGGAGAACAAAAATCTAGCATCAAAGGGACAACAGAAGTAGAAATAGAAGGACATTTCGAAGGTTAAATGATTCATATGTGGCGAGATAGGCGACTTTGCATCCCAGTGTCCTTTGAAGCAAAAGGATAAGGATGAGAAACATGATCCTAAGGCTACTCTAGGAAAGATTGACAAAGATGAGTTTTCCATGAGTGCACACAGATCTCCAGGAGGGAAATAAGGCGATATTGAGTTGTAGTCGAGAGGAATAAATGTGGGGAGGATACTTGAAGAGTCCACCTCTTAGATCCATTCCTTTCTATGTGAGCTCGAGATTCAACAATAGCGAGATGGACTTAGTGTTAGATGATGCAGTGGATTGTCTGGAGAGACAGATGCAGTAGCCAAAGACTGGAGACTGATCAACGAAGAGCAAGGTTGGCAGCATTGTAGAAGTTAGCAACATCGCAGAAGATTCAGAGGGTCGGAGACTAGAGCAGTCAGATTCTAACATTCATGTGTTAGCAGTGGCAGTGCTAGCAGCATAGCAGATGCAACATTTGAGAGGGAAATGTAAATGTAGCAGTGGTAGTGGCATTATCATGGGTACTAGTACAGTAGTAGCAGCAACACAGTGTTGGTAGCAACAACAGTGCAGAAATAAGGTGCTTCAAAGATAGAGTAGCATGCAATTGGACATTGTTGCTAGAGCACTTTCCTCGCTAAGAGGGAGTGTTAGTTTTTGGTAGCATCAATTGTGCTCTAGCCATGAAAATTGGTGGAGAGCCTAAGGAACATTATTTATAAAGAACCCATAAACCTCTTTTTGAAATTCCACCCAGATTGTATTTTATTAAAATAATTAATATTTTTAATGGGGTTCCTAACTATAAACTTAGGACAATTAAAACATTAATAGGTATTAATAAAAATATGGGTGAGAATGATCTAGAAGGAAAATCAAGTCATGTTTTAATCTTAGCCGTTGATTAGAGACTTAATCTCAGTCGTTGAATTCTCAACGAGAAAAGTATAAGAAGGAGGCTAGTCTTTCATTTAGAGACACATAGAGAGATTGAGGAAATCGATTTTCTAAGATGAGAATTTCTCAGGAGGAAAATCGATTGGGGAGATCTTGTAGCATAGTGGTAGTGAGAATCCGGGAGTAGGAATTTCCGGAGAGTAGAAGGCAGAGAGAGGACAGAAAGACGTCCAGAGGAGTGCTGATGCTAACCTACGTAGTGTTGACACAGAGGCAACTGAGTCAGCGAGGAGAAGTTGAGTTTCTATTGAGGGAATTCGAAGTTCAGTTGTTGAAATCTAGGGTGTGAGACTGGGACACAAGAAAGTCAATTTCTCATCCAGCAAAGGATCCAGAGCAAAGAGGAAGCATAATACCCAGGAGGGGTGATGCAGTTTAACAAAGAAGCCATTAGAGGATGACACGGAGCCTTCATCGCTGAAGGACCAGTCATTGTTTCTCAAGTGATAGGGTGAGATTATTTCACCAGTCTTTTGTCTAGTATTTTTCTATAAGTATTGCTAGTTGAGCATCCTAGATTTGTACTTTGAGTTTTCTCTTGCACAATAATAAACCCTCAGAGCTACTGTACCAGTTTTCCCACATTGGCTTTTTCTGGGGACTATTTTGTCCAAAAATAACTGTGTCCTATGTATCTTGTTCTTTACTCAGTTTTCTGTTTCATGTAATGAAATTTTAAGTAGTGTAGGTTGCAGAAGTAATTTTCTTTAGTATTCAGAGAATAACTTGATAATGTATATTAAAATCAATTAGGTTAAGTAGATTCATATTTGCTGCAATAGGGGTTCCTTGAGGATTAGGAATTTTCACATTGGCAATCTCCTACCTATTCATGGCCCTGGTAAATCTAGAGGTATAAAATCTCAGATTTCAAAGGCGTAATTGAAGTCCCTTTTAGATATAGCAGAATAAAGCAATGATCTCTTGATGGGGTGCTTAGAGCAGTGCACGCCCCTGAGATGGTTACTACATGATTTTTATTACCTTCAATTACAGTGGATTAGTAAGTTCCCGAAAAAAAACTAGATCTTCAAAGGTTGATCCTTTCCTCTAGTCTTGATATTATTTTTCTTTAGGAAACATTGGGTCCAGGAGATATGATAACTAAAGAATTGAATAAAATGTTCCATGGTTGGTCCTTTTTCTCCTTTGATGCGAGGCTTTGATCAGGGGGTTCGGCCATGGGTCTCAATTTGATGTTTATTAAGGTCCCAACATATGGGGCTCTGATATGGTCCTTAGAGAAAACATTTACTCAACATAATTGAGCATGGATTTAAATATTTGTGAACCTCGTTATGAAAGAGCCCCTCTTAAGAACAGTTTAATGGTTGCCATTCATGAAGAAAGATAATCTCATTATAGAAGACATATGAATTTTGTGCATTGGAAGTATGGGGTCCTCAAGCCCTCTTGGACCCGATGGTGGACTTTTATCAGGATATTCGCTGACAATCATCTTATTCATGTTAATCTCATTAAACTTAAACCTTGAAGAACACGTGAATTGGAAACATGATGGTGTCCAAGCGTCTTGATAAATTTTTTCTAGCAGAAACATGGTTGGCACTCTTCCCCTGATTTGGCAATGGATTAGAATTGTTGGAGAATTTGATCACCATTTGGTTCTACTAGAATTAAAGGGAGGAAATTGAAATTCTGAAAGCCCTTTTAAATTTAATCATTCTAGGTAGAAATTTATGTGTAGGCAGGTAAAGGATACAGGGTCTTCGTTCCATTTGGATTCGAGGATCTCCATTACTCAGAAATTTGTGAATAACTTAAAGAAGTTTAAGAAAGCGTCCATCTAGTGGGAAATCTAGAAGAAGGCTAGATATGAGGTAGAACTTAAATATTTTGAAGGAGAACTGGAAATACTTGAAGCACTTGAGGGTGGATGGTATGATTCTACGAATACCAAACATAGGATCATGCAATTGGAAACCTGAAAGAGAAATATTTTGGCCGAGAAGGAATAATAATGGAAGCTGAACAAACGAGTGGTATGGCTTAAAAGTGGGGATGAGAACACAAAATTCTTTCACAACTATGCTAAAGGTAAAAAAAATGTAATACAATTTGGGAAATGCCAAAACTTGGTGGAAGCAAGGAAAAAATCTTTGACGAATTTGCATCCCTGGGAAAGGCTTTGTTCCAAAATTTGTTCAAGGCCCCGAAGGAGGCTTCCATTGTTGAAATAGTCTATGTAGCCCAGTTCTTTCTGATATTTCTGGATGAGGAAGATAATCAGAATCTAATGGAGTTTGTAATAAGAGTAAATTTGTTGGCAGTTCTAAAATGAATGCAGAAGGATAAAAGTCCTGGGTTGGATAGCTAGACTATGGACTTATGTTTGGGATTTTTTGAGTTGATAGGGGAAAAAATTCTGTGGGTGTTTGATGATTCTTGACAAAATGGGAGAATTCATGATCCAATAAATTCAACCTTTATAACACTTATCCCAAAGGTGGATGATCCCCAATCTTTTGATGATTTCAAGCCTATTTCTATGTGCAATTTCATTTACGAAATCGTTTCCAAGATCATAGCCATGCACCTGTGATCTGTGCTATGTAGGAATGTATCTAAAGAACACTTTGGTTTTCTAGAGCGTCACTAGATCTATGAAGCTATTGGCGTGGAACAAGAAGGTTTGCACAACATAAAAATCTAGAAGTCGAAAGGGATTGTTGCAAAAATTGACTTGTCAAATGCTTATAAAAGAGTCAACTAGAAATCTGAATGATTCTTACTCACTTGGGGTTTGATGTCCCTTTAATAACTAGGTTATGGGATGTATGAATAATGTATCTTTGCAGTTTTGATTAATGACTCAACATCCCATTTTTTTCATGCCTAGAGAGGACTA